>PVLC010015540.1:0-25140 GCA_004027655.1 Graphiurus murinus
GAGAAGGAGGAGGAGGAAGGAAGGAAGGAAGGAAGGAAGGAAGGAAGGAAGGAAGGAAGGAAGGAAGGATGGAAGGAAGGGAGGAAGGATAAGATTAGACAGGGTACAGCCTCAACCCAGAAACATAGGATTGTCGTGAGAATTAAATGGGTTAATACTTAGAACAATGCCTGGCACCCCTAGCAAGAGTCTCACTTTTGTTTGATACTCTTATGGAACAAATATTCTCCATGGAATTCAGCAAATATAATTTTTCACTGCCCTTCCTGCCTGCATTGCTGAGGACACAAACATGTTTGTGCATAATATTTGCACATAACCTACACACATCTTTCTGTTTCAAGTCATTTGCATATGCCAATGTAAGTGTTGCATAAGTAATTGTCATACAGTATTATTTAGGGAATAATGGCATGGAAAAGTTTGTACATGTCCAGTACAGGCACATTTTTTTTGGCCGAGGGTTTTCTATCCGAGGTTTGTTGAATCAGCAGATGCAGAAACTTCAGATCCCAGAGGCCAACAGTACTTACTACATGCTAAGCTCAGTGTCAGTGGGGTATGCACAAGACAGCTCAGTAGCCTGTGAAGGAACCGCCACCATTGTTCCCACTATGTGGAGAAGGTGAATGAGACTCAGAGAGGGTCAGAACTGTCCAGCACCGTTCTGTCACTAACCGTCTAGGTGGAACTCGTGCCTGTGGGTCCCGTCCGAGGCCCCCAGTATAGTCTGCTGTGTGCTCCCAAAGCTAGCCGGTACCTCACCTGCTCCACTGTTGCTGCAGTTCCTTACCTCCCTCTCCCCTATCTATCTGGGCATCCCCATCTCCGGCCTGAACCCCTGAAATGGTCTCTAGGGGCCCTATTTCCATGTTGTGCTCACACAGACACAATTAGAAAGCAGATGATTTGAGGGGTGGTAGGCACTAGGGATTGAACCCAGGGGCATTCTATCTCTGAGCTACACCCCAGCCTTATTTTTATTTTGAAACAGGATCTCACTAAGTTGCTGAGGGTCTCGCTAACTTGCTAAGGCTGGCCTGCAATCCTCCTGTCTCAGCCTCTGAAGTACCACTATTACAAGCATGCTCCACCGCGCCTGGCTAAGCAAACGACATTCTAAAAACATAAATCCTTCCTCCTGCTCATCAAAACTTTTCAGTGGCATCTTGCCACACTCAGAATGACACCTTCAGGCCTCCCCTGACGCAGAAGGTCTGGCCCCTCTCTCTTTCCAGCTTAATTTCCTGCTAGTCCTTAAGTTAGTCTTGTTGGTCTTCTCTTAGGGCTCTTTTACTTGCTGTGGCCCCTGCCCGGCAAACTCTCTGATGACATCCGCTTGGGTCACCGCTCCTATCACCTCCTTAAGGGAACATCACCACCTTTGTATTGACGCTGGCATGTGCACCCTCCACTTGGCCACCCCAGGAGCTATTTCTTTAACCCACCCATATTCTCACTGTCAAATTTAATATTGCCTGATACTACCTTATTATTTACATTTATTCATTGATTTGTGTACCATTTTGCAGTAAATCCCATGAGTCTGGGGACTTTGTATAATTCACTATACCATATCCCCAAAACTCAGAAAAGTGCCTGGAAAAGAGTAGACCCTAACAATTGTGGGTTGGCTTAACTTATTAGAGTTAAAATAGCCTTAGGAGAGATATTTAGAAACTATCGTCACTGCCAGATAAAAGGACATAAACACATACAGGTCACTGATATAGGCTGCGTTTTCTTTCCAGGAAATTTGTTTGATGAACATGACATTAAATTGTAATTGTCAAAAACATTAAGGAATCCAACTAAGGGCCGGGTGTGGTGGTGCACATCTGTAATCCAAGGACTTGGGAGGCTGAGACAGGAGGATCTCAGGTTTGAGGACGGTCTCAGCAATGTATTGAGACTCTCAAAAACTTAACAAGACTCTGTTCCAAAAATGAAAAGATAAAAAGGGCTGGGGGTGTAGCTTAAAGGTAGAATACCAAATGAATGAATGAATGAATAAGTAAATAAATCCAACTGAGGAGATTACCCTAACGAGGGCTATGGTTTAAGAACATACAACCCATCATGGGTTAGGGTTTGTGCCTATCTCCTAGACTATATTGTTTCAATGTGACTAATAGTTAAAACTAGCAAGTTACATACCTCTTACTATGCTGATGGCTTCGGGGTAAAGGAATCACCATTGACATATGGCGCTTGAGTCTTTAGCCACTGGTCACCTTCCACTTCCTGGTCCATGATCCAACCTCAACTCAGACTCAGATCTGGGGAGGAACAAATGACTCCAATATTCTCCTGACTGTCACTGACTTTGTAAGAACCAGTAGCCTACTGAGGCTGACTGACAAGACATTGAAATTGGTGTTCCTGTGGAACTAGAACATCATTGTCACCGTGGGGCTTGATGGTCTTGTCTATTTCTTGATTTGATAAGGCCTCAAATTTTATAAATGCGTAATATTTGTTTTCTAAGAATAAACTCAATGCCTATTGTGGGAGCTATTCTAATGAGTGTTACGTGGAATTCCTGCCTCTCAGTGCACACTTAGTAGTTTTGTTTTGTTTTTTCCAGTAAGCATCCCAACACCCAAAAATAGAAAAGGAAAAAAAAACTATTTATCATCAGAAAAACCAGTGTCAGAAAAACTGCTGTTCAATTTCTAAAAGATGGAAAATAGTCTTAAATGTTTTGACAGAGTACAAAATTCACAAACAAATGGAGAATTTGTGAATAACAACAAAATTTGGAGAAATGTTACAACCCAAAAATGTTCACCAGCTGCTTAGAAATCAAAATTCTGGTGTTTTTTGTGGATCATTTAGTTCCACAACACAATGATTCCAAAAGTGGATGTCAAATGGGGAACCAGAAAGAGTTTCTGTATTCACTAGGTCAGGACAAAGTGACATTAAGCAAAAGATTCCAAAAGGCATCACAATCAAATGTAAGAGATACTCTTCATGTCTGCTCATGAGCAGTCTAAAGAAGAATTCTTGGTGAGTGTGTGGGGTGGACTCGCTGCCTCATGGTAACTCAGGGGTCCAGGTCCCACCATCTCTTGGAGCCTGGAGCCTCATCACTGCCTTCGGACGCCCGAGGGAGAATAGAACCTGGAATCCTCACGGCCCCTTCTCCAGCCTCACCTGGGAAGAACACACCTTTCTTTCTCTCTCATCCCACTACACAGCTTGACCAAACCCAGTAGTAAAATATGGGAAAATGCATCCCAGAAACCACAGTTTACTAAGAAACTGAAAAACAGATTCCAATGACCAAAGCCATCTCTTGGAAAGATAACAAGAGGTATGCAATATTTAATAGCATCCATCAGAATCTAAATGAAACACATTTCTATGATATCTCAGAGATTGCTAATCACCCCCAAATTAATTCTTCCCCTTTCTGTACCATATTAGGAACCCTACATTTCAACCAGGCACATTTCCCACCTCCTCTCCTGTAATCAGCTGTGATCCTGTCGCTAGGACCTCGCCAAAGGGGGAAGCATGGAATCGGGTGTGCTATTTCTGATTCATATTCTTAAGGAAAGGGGGATACTCTCTCCTTCCCATTAATTTCCCTTCCTGCTGGCTGGAATGTGGCAAGCCATCTGGGACTATGTTGATGAGGACAAAAATCTTCGGTATTATTGAGCAAAGAGATTCAAGAGGCCTACATCCTGACAACAGCCCAGACAGTTAAATGAGAGAGAAATGCACTTCTATCTTGTTTAAGCTACTGTTTTTTATAAATCTCCATTATAGGTGCCAAACCTATAACTGATACATATGGCCAGCAATATGGAATTCTGTTCATCCTCGATTCAACATTTAAAATGTCATAAAAAGGGAGAGAAAGAAAGAAACTTGGCCAAAGATAGAAAATATAAATGTATTGATTGTAGTTGTACAACATGAAGTGAACTAGATATTAGCAGGTCTTTTTTTTTTTTTTCATTAAATGTATAGCTATCAACGGTGACATAATAAGAAATAACCACCATAACTGCCCATCACCGTGTCAAATTAATCCTTTTAATGTTCATAAAAACGCTCTATGATTTGATTACAAGATTGGTTGAAAATGTTCTGGAAGGTTTCTCTGCCTTCCCCTAGAATATAATGTTGGTATTTGCCAAAAGAAATCTCATCAGACCAATCGAGACTTCACTATCCTTCACAGGGTGTGATACCCACTCTTCAGTAACAGACACACAGACACACGTGTGCACAGGGAGAGCAGAATGACTGTGAGAGCTGACACTCGGCACTAACAACATCAAAAGCAAAACTCCCAGCCGGGGGTGCTAGCACATGCCTGTAATTCCAGCACTTGAAAGACTGAGACAGGTAGATCGCAGGTTCAAGTCCAGCGTCAGCAACCTAGTGAGACACTATTTCAAAATAAAAAATCATAATTAAAAAAAGGGCTGGAGGTATAGCTCAGAGGTAGAGTGCACCTGGGTTCAATCCCCAGTACTGAGAGAAAAAAAGTAAAACTCTGACCCAAGGTAGGAGCATACCTTTGCTTTTGCATTTGGGTTGTTGTAAGAGATGAACGGGTCTGTTGCTTTAGGGCCTGTGTGAAGAATACCTGCAACAGATAGGGAGGTTCCCAGTGATGGTCAAGAGAGTATAAAACAAAGGGCCCAAACAGTCTAAACTCAGTGATGGAGGACGCAAGAATGAGGAAGGCCAAAGGAGAGCATTCCTTCTGCCTTTGATAAGGGAGTTTATCACGTGTGTGTGTGTGTGTGTGTGTGTGTGTGTGTGTATGTGTGCACATTCTTAAAGAACCAAAGTGTTGAAGCTGCTTAGACAGAGAGACCACAACCGTCATACAACCTCCGTTGTGTCTTAGTCCAGGTGCCCTGCTATAATAGAACACCTCAGACTGGGAAATTTATGAAGAACAGAAGCTTACTTCTCACCATTCCAAAGGCTGGGAAATTCAAGACTAAGATAGTGGCAAGATCCACTCTCTGGTTCCAGATATTTCCTGTTGCTGCATTCTCTGGAGAGGAGGAATGCCGTGTCCTCATGTGTTCAAAGGAGAGCAAGGGGGAACCTATCCTCTCTGTGGAGCCCCTCCGTATGGGCACCTGGTCTTATTGGAGGGGGGCCCTCATGGTCTAATCATCTGTAAAGGCCTCCCCTGCTAATGCTACTGTATGGGCGGCACCTGAAATTTAGAGGGAAACATTCAAACCACAGTAGCAGGAACTACAATACCACCAGCATACAGGCCCATGACTGGTCCAGTGGCCAGGCTTTCTGTGGTCTTGAAAGAATCACTCACACATGTATAAGATCTTCTAGAGCCTCCTTAGGTAATGCATTGCTAGAAGCATACAGATTATACAGTTAAAGTTCAGTATTATTATAGAGGACTGATATCTTGACTATATAAAGAACTCAAAAAAAAACCCTTAACACTAAAGAAACAAATAACCCAATAAAAAAATAGGCAATTGAATTGAATAGTCACATCTCAAAAGAAATATAACTGGCCAATAAACGCATGGAAAAATGTTCAACTTCACTAGCAATCAGGGAGATACAAATCCAAACTATGCTGAGAGTCTATCTAATCCGAGTTAGAATGGCAATCATCAAGAATGCAAACAATAATAAATGATGACAAGAATGGGAGTAAATAGGAACTTTTATACACTGTTTTTGGGATTGTAAATTAATACAACTGCTATGGAGATCAGTATGGAAATTCCTCAGAAGACTAGGAATGGAACCACCAAATGAGACGCCCCTCAGTATCTTTCCAAGAGAATTAAAGTCAGAATACTACAGTGATATATACATGTCCATGTTTAAAGCAGCACAATTCACAGCAGCCATATTATGGAACCAACTCAGGTGTCCATCAGTAGACGAATGGATAAAGAAAATATGATATTACATACAATGGAATTCAACTAGGCCAGAGAGAAGAACAAAATTAGGTCATTTGCAGAGAGATGGATAGAACTAGAGAATATTATGCTGTGAGATTAGTCAGCCACAAAAAGTCAAGGGTCATATGTTTTTCATATGTGGAAGCTAGAGAGGAAACATCTAGGGATTTTAAAGGTGGAGAGAGACCTGTGGCGGACTGGAAAAGGACTAGGGGAGGGAGTAAAGGAGGGGAGGAGCGAGGATTGAAGAACAAAACAGTTCAAACAATACTATGTCGATACGTGCAGGTATTACTACCAAATTACTAACTCACGTGGGGAGGGAGGTGAGGGGAGCAGGGTAGGATGTGGAGGGAAACTCACCAAGGGCTGTGTGCACTAATGCTTGGGTCACTTTGAATTTTACTATGATGTATAATTGCAATGCACTAATAAGATAATTTTTTAAAAAGAAATAATCGTATTCCTAGCATAGAGTAGGCCACCCAGTGACAGCCCATGTCTGAAGCCAGAGGGCTCATCCCTACTCTCTGACTTCAGGACAACAGGAATTAAGATATCAGCCCTCTGCTCTTAGGAGCTCCTGCTGTCACATGCCCTTTCTCTCTAGGGTGACTGAGAAGTTGTTGGTGACCATAAACTCTATATTCCTGTTTATTTAGGTTCCCAGAAAATTTGTTTTTTCTTTGTAATGACCTAAATAAATTGATTCAGTCACATTTCAAGAGAGGACTATGTTTCTCTCTCGACTGACAAAATACTTGTAAAAAGGGTTCTCATACAAGACTCATACTTGGGATCTGGAGTCAAGCAGAAGTGGATTAAAATCCTAATACAAGAGCCAACATTTGTTGCCAACACTTATTACACACGCACACACACACACATTGTACACATTATATGTATTATACACATTGTATATATATGCTATACATACACATAAACTCACTATACGTCTACGCACACACCACACTTACACTCATTGATTCCTCAAAATGATAGCGTGCAGCAGGTTCTACTGTTCCCCATTGTTCAGGCCCAACCTGAACCTGTATGGTGTAGAGTTAAGATCTCCATGCCGCCGACCACTGAGCCACACTTCCTCTCTGTTCTCTTGCCTAAGTCACTGTTAACTCTGAGCTGCCAAGATGGACTAAATGTGACCATGGCATCTACCCATAAAATTACTATTATGATTATTATTTTTTCGGTACTGGGGATTGAACTCAGGGGCATTCTACCTCCGAGCTACACCCCCAGCCCTATTTTTTATTCTTTATTTTGAAACGGGGTCTCACTAAGTTTCGGAGTGCCTCACGAGGTAGCTGAGGCTGGCTGTGAACCCGGATCCTCTGGTCTCAGCCTCCCAAATGCTGGGATTACAAGTGTGCGCCACCACACCCGGCCCCATAAAATTATTGAGAGGGATTTTTTTTACTTCATTTTTGTATCTCTGGGATCAAACCCAGGACCTTGTACCTGCCAGGCAAGTGCTCTACCACTGAGCTGTATCCCTACCCCAAGAGAATTTAATAAACTCATCATTATAACAGTTCTAAGAGCAACTCTTAGCAGACAGAGAGTGGCCAATAAATACCAGCTAAAACATACTGGTTTATGCAAACCAATATTTTTGGTTATTATTGGACTGAACTTATAGAATATGCATTGATGCCAGATAGGGCAATAATGTCTAAGCTGGGTCAAATCATGCATATGGCGAATGTCTCAAGAGACTCCAAGCAATTGGGTGCTGAAAAGGAATTCTTGTTGACTTTAGGAATGATAAAGGCACTGTGATTACCTAGAAAATGTTCTTTTCTTGAGATGCATACTGAAGCACATTGAGTAAAAAGGCATGATATGATTCAAGCTTCTCCACAATCCAACCAAAAGAAAGGCAACAGATTAAAAAAAAATAGCATAATGTCAATCATCTTAGGAAGGGGTGATGGTTGCGAGAGTATTTACTATACAGTGTATATTTGAATTTTTTTCAAAATAAAAAGTTGAAACAAGACAAAGAACACCAGGCAGTTTTGTAGGCTGGATCCTGCAGGCTGTCTTCAGTAGGATGCCATGTTAGTTTTGGGTCACAGGTCTCTGCAAAGGGTCTTCAGGAATGGGGTGGGAGGAGGCAAGACAGAGGTCTCGGATCCCTGCCCACCTTAACCAAAGTCACTCCTCTTTTACCTGTTCTCTGTAGTGGAAATCCATGGAAGAATTTGTTGAGGAGAAAGAACTACGCGGCTCACTCAGCCTGTGGGGTGAGAGGTGACATCCTTTCTCTCCCCTTCTGCACTTTTAGAACAAGAATTCTCCTGCTTCCAGGGTCCACACTTTGAGTCTCCTGTTATCGATTCTCATCACACACTACTTCAATTTGACTGCTACCTATTCTTTCCCAATCATTTCTCCTCATTTCTGGAAGGTCTTAGCTCGTGGCTCACTGTTGCTAAGCTTAATTTCTGGTGATTTTCAATACATACTCGAATGAGGTTTCCCACCCTGGCCTCTGAGTTTCTAGAGTCTTCTTCCTCCACCCTACCTCAGGTGCTCAGGGCCAGAGTCAAAGCCGGCACACTCCCCATGTGACAGGTGCATGAATTCCCATCTCTCAGTGCTATCTGTCCTCGTCTCTTCCAACACCCACATCACAACACCTGCCTCCACCGCTGGACACCTTGGTTTTTCTACTGAGAATCATGACCTTGAGGTCTCCACTCTCTTTTCTCACATAAGTTCCAGGGTCAGTTATTTTAATACTATGCCCCCAATCCTATTGCCATCCCCAACTCTGATGAATTCATTTTATAAAACCACCCCAGCTACATGCAACCATGCACACATGGAGCAGATCAAGGCTGGAGAAACACCTGCAAGCGGACTGACCCAACTCCAGTGAATCAGGAACATACATGTCAGGTGGGCCCTTCAGGCCACAGAGTACCACATCCTCCCAGAAACACTCTCTTCCCACTCCTGAGCAACCAGTTCTAGACCTCCTTCTCAGTCCTCGGGTACCTCCTTGCCCACCTCACTTACAGATGAAAACCTTACTTTTTATTTCACTGAGAAAATATAATCAATCTAAAAAGAATCTCTGGAGACTCCACTGAGTTAAAGAGCATCTTCTCAAAAAATGCATACTTGCCCAGGACCTGTGAATGTGACCTTATTTGAGAGTAGGCTATTTGCAGATGTAACTAAGCTAAAGTCAGGTTATACCATATTAGGGTGGTCCTTACTCTACTATGACTGGTGTCCCAAAAAGAAGAAAAGAGATGCAGAGTCAGAGAGGAGACAAGCAAAGAGAAAAACACCAGGGGAAGAAAGAGGGAGGGTTGGAGTGGTGCATCTGGAAGCTGAGGAATACCAAAAATTTCCGGCAAACCTTGAGAAGCTGAGAGAGAGGTATGGAGCAGACTCCCTCGGACTCTCCGGAAGGAACCACCATGCCAGCACCTTGATGTCAGATTCTGGTCTCCTGGACTAGGAGAGAGTAAATTCCTGCTGTTTTAAGCCACCAGTTTAAGGTACTTTGTTACAGCAGCTGCAGAAAGCTCTTAGAGACTGCACCACACATTCATCCACAAGCTTCTGTATCCACAAATCTTTCCTTCCCATTTGGTACAGACCTCTTGACTCCTATTTAAATCCAGTCCTTCTTATTGACCTGATCCTACATCCTGTCTCTTAAGAATATCACCTCTCTCATTATCCCTATTTTTAAAATCTGTGTTGGATAGCTCCCAATAGCATATAAACATACTGTTACTTCTTTCTTCTTAAAACCAAATTAATAGCTGGGCGTGGTGGTGCCCGCTTGTAATTCCAGTACTTGGGAGGCTGAGACAGGAGGATCCAAGGTTCATGGCCAGCCTCAACTACTTACTGAGGCCCTCTGCAACTTAGTGAGACCCTGTTTCAAAATAAAGAATAAAAACAGGGCTGAAGGTTTATCTCAGAGGTAGAATGCCCCTGGGTTCAATCCCCAGTATTGAAAAAAAAAATAATGAGAAAAAAACAACATCCTCACTTGATTCCACTTTACTCACAAGCTACCACCCTTTTTATTCACAATGCTATATAGGAAAATTCCTAAAAATCACCTTCTATACCCCCACATTCCATCTCTCTCTCATTTCCTCTCGAGTCTCCCTTTTCCCGTCCCACCTCCTTCCCCCAATCCCTTTCCACTGTTCTACCGTCTCTCTCATGCATCTGCCATCCTTTTTGTTTCCTGTTTTCTCTCTAACTTACATATACAAAAGAAAACATATGATCCTTAACTTTCAGAGACTGGCTGATCTCACTTAGCGTAAAGTTCTCTAATTCCATCCATTTTCCTGCAAATGACATACTTTTCTTCTTCTTTATGGCTGAGTAAAATTCTTTTGTGTGTATATACCACAGTATCTTAACCCATTCATCTGTTGGCAGACACCTAGGCTGGTTCCATAGTTTAGCTATTGTGAGTTGTGCTGCTATAAAAATAGACATGCAAGTATCACTAGAGTAATTTGACTTCGATACCTTTGGAAAGATACCCAGGAGTTGTATAGCTGGGTCAGATGGTGGTTCCATTCCAGGTCTTCTGAAGAACTTCCATACTGATCACCATGGTGGCTATACTAATTTGCAATCCCATCATCAGTGTATAAGAGCTCCTATTTCCCCACATCCTTGTCAGCATTTATTACTGTGTGTATTATTGATGATTGACATTCTATGATTAGATGAAATTTCAGTGTAGTTTAGATTTGCATTTTTCTGATTGCTAATGATGTTGGACTTTTTTTCATATATCTATTGGCCATTTGTATTTCTTCTTTTAAGAAGTGTCTATTCAGTTCAATTGCCCATTTTGTATTGGGTTACTTGGGGTTTTTTTAGTGTTAAGTTTTTTTTTTAATTCTTTGTATATTCTAGTTATTAGTCTTCTATCACAGGAGTAACTGGCAAAGATATTCTCCCCTTCCATAGACTCTCTCTTTAGACTCTTGATTGTTTCCTTTGCTGCACAGAAGCTCTTTAATTTAATGCTATCAAATTTATTGATTCTCATTTTTATTGATCTTCTCACACTCTATCTTTAATACTTCAGGAAATCCCCCTGGCTCTACCTTCAGGGCACATACAGATGCTGGTTGTCAGTCAGCTTTCTGTTGCTGTGACAAAATACCAGAGAAAATCAACTTAAAAGAGAAAAGATTTACTTGGATTCATGGTTTCAGTCTATGGTCACTTGGGTCCATTGCTTTAGGGCCTGTGGTAAGACAGAACATTGTGGCAGGTACCATGTGGTAGAGGAGAGCTTCCCCTCTTATGTAAGCCAGGAAGTAGAGAGAGAAAGAGAACAAGAGAGAGGAAGGGGCTGGGGTCCCAATACTCCCGTCAAGGGCAGCCACTTCCTGTAGTTTCCACCATCTCCCAACAGCACCACAAGCTGAAGACCAAACTTTCGACACATGAGCCTTTGGGGACCTTCTAGATCCAACCATAACAGATCATCATACTAGGTTTGTCACTCTCACCTGGACAGGCAGCGGCCCATTAAAGGTCTCCTGGCAGCTCCCTTCCCCTATGTTCTCACCACCAGCTTCCAATGCAGAAGTCAGAATGCATCTGCTCAAGACCTGCAGTAGTTCCCTGGTCTACTCAGAGTCCAAATCGATGCTCTTACAGCAACCTCTCAGGTGCCACGTGACCAGTTACTGGCTGTCTTTCTGATCCTCCATCATTCCACCCACGATAACTCAACACCACAAAGCCTTTCTTGTATGCTCCAGCTCAGCCCACTACACAATCTTTGCTGCAGACCTTTCTTCTACCTTGGACACTCTTCCCAAGAACTGTACAGCTAATCCTCTTACCTCCTTCAAGACTTCGTGAAAATCTCACCCTCTCTGCAAAGCCTGTACTGACTCTCCCACTTAATACTGTACACTGCTTCTCACTCACCCCCAGAGCTTTTGACTGCCCTCTCTGGTTCTACTCTTTCTTTTTATCCACAGTACTTATCATCTTCTAAAATACTTTTATTTTATTAGATCATAATTTTATTATGATCTAATAAATTAGCTTTAGATGGTTGTCTCCCCACACTAACTCTCAAGCTCCTTGAGGGGAGGGTGTTTTAGTCTGTTTTATGTTGCTATAACAAAATAACTGATATTGGAAACTTTATAAAGAAAGAAAGGTTCATTTAGCTTACAGTTCTGAGGTAGGGAAGTTCAAGATCAGGCAACAGCATCTGCTTGGGCCTCCTGCTGTGCCATAAGATGGCAGATGGTGTCACATGACAGGAGCTTGTGTGAGAACAGGAGCTTGAGCATGGAAAACTGTGTGTGTAATTGAGACCAAGAGGAGACACTGGGCTCGAGTTATAACAGCTCACTCTTGCAGTAATTAGTGGAGTCCTAAAAGACCTCCCCCACTCCCACTAGATGGTCATGAATTCCTGCTGAGGGTGGAGCCCCATGATCACATCACCTTCCACTGGGCCCACCTATTGAAGGTTCCATACCTCTCAATACTACAGACCAAGCTTCTAGTTCATGAGACTTTGGGGAACAAACCACATCCAGACCATAGCACATGGCCTTGGTCTGCTTTGTTCATCATATATCCCAAGATCTAGAGCAGAACCTGGTAACCAGTGAGTGTTGGAGCCACACATTTCTCTAGCAAAGGCGGTAGACAAACTCTAGATGACAACTCTGTCATTGAGCTGGCCAAGTCTGACACATGGAATCTAATTCTGAGATAATGGATGGATTGCTTATCCTTCCATAACACCTTAAAAATATAATCTCGGTCAGGGCTTTAATGGGCTAGGAATTTTTATCCTGTGTTTGTGTATGTATGTGGTACCGGGAATTAAATCCAGGGCTTCACACATGCTAGAAGTGCTCTACCACTGAGCTACATCAGCAGCCCAGAATTCATATCCATATCATGTACGTCAAATGTCAGTTGATTAAATGTGGAACCATATATCCTAATTGATTGCCTATGTGGGAGTAGGAGTGATACCTTCTGTGACAAGATATATACCTAACAAGAATGTCATGAACATTTGAAGGTGGACCAAGAAAGTACCATAAGCATGGTCAAAAATAATTTTTGAATCTCTATTAATACAAAAAAAATGGACAACAAAGGGCACAAAGTATTTCTCATACAAGTGGTTAAAATACTTGGAAAAAACAATCATATGACTAAATACTGACTGTAGCTACTTAAATAAGAGTAAATAAATAACTCAGAGGGCAGTCAACATTGTGCAGTGTCTTTGCTAGTGTTTATAACTCTACCTATAACTCACTTGTTGTAATGTCTCCTAAAAATGTAGATATGAGTGGTGACTGATAAATCGGGATATTCAATTAGTTCTTTATTATCCTATGAGTCTAAATAGGTCAAATGCTGGAGAGTTACAGCTAGAAGAAATAGTGAAAGGACAAAAATGTCATGTTGTGACTCATTAGGGAAGTCCAAGCATAGAAAGAATTAGGAGATACTTATTGCTAGAAAAGGTGTTGGTTCCTACAAAGAATGCCTTCCATGCTGATCCCAAGAGCCAGGTGCCAGCTTTGTGAATGTTGTTTTCCTAGTCTAGTGAGAAAGGCAGTCATGTGAAAAAGAAGAGGACATCTTTGGGTATGCATTTGGTTGAAATCTTATGTGAAGTGCTGGTTACTTCTGAACAGCCTGAGTACACTAAACACAGTGGGAGGCTCTGACCTCTGTCAGTGGAGCTAGAAACAGGGAGCCATGGCTTCAACTACTTGGCAACAGAGCTTAGCTGCATTTGAAGTACTTTTTAAGTAGTTGAGTATAAAGAGAAATTCTGAATCCATATATATAACATAAGTTACAGATATATGTGCATATAAAATGGCAAATATAGCATTTATTGTACAATTATATAATTTTATATATTTATCATAAAATATATTAATATATCAATTATGCATCCATGCATAATGTGATATAATAAGTAATCATATATTATATCATATTATCCAAGTATGAGTTTTTCAGATATTGTAGAGGGTGAATCTCTACTTCTGGTTGCATCCTTTTGTGTCCTAACTCATCTAGTTAACTACATAATCTGAATACTTTTAGACTAATGCCCTGAGTGCTTGGAAAATTAAATGCTATTCTCTTAGTAATTTTTCAATGAGATAATGTTACTCAAATATTCAATACACCAGACATTCCTACTTCATTTTCTCCAAGATTGTATGAAATATTCTAGTGACAAGTGAAATAGTCCTGTGTGTGATGAGTCAGAACAATAGAGTAATTGTGAACTGCTGTAAACAATAATTGTTTATTCTTTATCATGCTTTTGATGATGTCATAATTTCTGTGTTCGGTATATCTCACTAAAAACTTCCCTACAGATCAATAATGTTGCTAACACCAAATAATGCTATCCACCTGGTTTCCTTTAAAGAAAGAATAAAATCTGTGGTTAAGGCCACAGTGGATGCAAGCTTATACTAACAGGTGACTGTCATCTATGAGACACTGAAGTACGATGTTAAATTGATCCACAGAGAAACAGTGTGTCCATTTCTCTCTCTAACTATCCCTAAATTTTATTCTATCTTTGTTCACAACATCACAGGTAAATCCCAGTCTCAAAGTTAGAATACCAAGCATTTTGTGCACTTATGTTTGTACCACTTTGAACCTCACTGTGAAATGTGGTTACAATGCCTCAATTAAAATATTTTTTTTAAATAAATACCTTCCACATTGTTATGGTTTCACTATAAGTTGGACCCCCAAAGGCTCGTGTGTTGGCAGTTCAACACTATTCAAGGTGAAATCATTGAGCCAGTCCTAATCTCATCAGTGAATACACACGCTGAAGGATGAACACTTTAAATGGATTTACTGGCTGGTAATTTGGGCAGGAGGGACATGGCTGGAGGAAGTGGATCACTGGGGTGTGGCCTTGCAGGAAATATCAGTCCCTGGCCACATCTGGCTGCCCTCTGGCTCCCGTGGGATGAGCTGCTGTCCCCTGCCACAGGCCGTGCTGCCATAATGCCCGCCTTGGAGTTGGTCAGCTATGGACCGTCCTCGGAAACCATGAGTCCAAATAAACCTTTCCTCCCTTATGTTGTTCATATCAGGTTTTTGGCCACAGTAACAGAGAAACTGGCCAAAACATGTGATACAGAGGCAAGAATCATCTGAAAGAGTGTGAGGCTTCTGAATATGCCAGTGTCACATTCATTTTTTTAAGCTTTGATTTTCTGCTACAGACCTGGCAATTGAACCACATTTATCTCATTTCCGGCTTTATCAACAGTCCCTAGCCTTGTAGTTCTTGGGGTTTGCAATTTGAAAGGAGAGAAGCATTCAGTCAATACCTGTTGACTGATGAAGAAGTGGGCCGTGCAGCGTGGCCCGGTGGTGGATGTCATGAGGGGTACAGGCTGTGACCACCAGAGTGGCAGGAGGAGGGGTTCATGTACACTCACCCGCAGGACCACTCTCAACACTCCTTCCTTTTGGCGTTTTCTCTAAATTTCATGGAGAGCAAACAATAAGAAAAGAGGCAGACTGTAAGGGTGGTCGATATTGAGGTAACACCAAATTCACGGCTCCCAAGCCTTTCTGCTATCTGAAGTCAGATTGCTTCAAATCTCACTTATTAGCAGCTCAACGCATAAAGTAAAGCTGAAACAGAAACACCACTGGAACATCCCATGCACACATAACCGTGGAGCCCTGTATGTGTCTCCTACCCAGTGAGGGAAGCCATCGTCCCTCTTCCAGGTGCTATGCTCAAGAATCCAGACCTCTTCCTCAGGAGGCACCCTCAGCACCCCGGACCTGTGGGCCCAGTAGTGTAGCATCTTATGCTTCTCTTCTTCTGTGGAAATTTGCCTCTCAAATGAGACAGAAGCCCTTTGAAAGGAGAGATCTTAATTTTTACCACCCATCTACCAAGACACATCAAATGCTTCACAACTCCTCAAAAAATATTTGCAAATTGATTGATTTCTCTCAGAAGAGCCTCTCATCAACCTATTTCAGTGCACACTATTCATATCTAAACTGGCCCTAATGTCTTGTGCCCAAAAGCAAAAATTCTTGGATTCGTCTCATAACCACAACATGTTAACTCATTACGTTAATAATTATCATACTCTGCTGGGCAGATTGCAGCAGATCCTGGAATGTAATCAATTAATATTGAGCACTGAGTGTTATTAGTACGTGTTCTTGCTAATCAGGATGGCATCCTCCCATCTGAGGCCAACCTGTGAGAATTTCCTTAAATCTTTCTCTAACTGCCTTCCAAACTGGAAATGCTATATTTGAAGCACATCACAAACAGTGCAAAAATGGTCATGTCCAAAAGAGCTCATCAGTCCTGTGTTATTGATGAAAAAAAAATTTTTTAAGGGACTATCATAATAACCTTCTAATTAAGCTTTGAGAGATAAATGATGCATTTTAAAAATTATTTTTAGAGTTCTGGATTTGCTGTCGGCACTACTACAGAAAACCCTTTTTAGGGAAACTTTGTATATTTCCTAGGGCATGGTGATTTGATCATAGTTAGGCATTCTGATTGGGGGTTTATCTGTTGTTTCTTTCTTTCAAAGCCCAAAACCTTCTGGCGCTCAGAACTGGCAGAACAGCCTATCCATTTAAAGCCTTCTATCAGATTACCGGGACCGTGTGATGTCTCCCATAAAGCTAGATAACATTTACAGCAGTTTGCATCCGGCACAAAGCTTCTCATAAATAAATAGGGCCAGAGGCGTGTTTGGATGGCAGAGGGCAGCCTCCTGTTCCATTCTCCCCAAAAGGTGGCTCTGGTCTAGTATAGATATGGCTTACTGGCATTAAAAAAAACAAGTAACAAAAATAAAAGACAACTCGGTTATCTCCTTAAGTGGTGGGATGCTCTGATGGTCCCAATATGAAGCATGAAGCTCAAGGAAACATGTTCAACTTAATCTTGAAGACGAGTGATTGACTTTGTTGTTTTCAAGGCCTTTTTTTCTTTTTCTTTTCTGAATAGCCAAACAGCTTGTTTTCCGGGAATCATCGATACACAAAACATCTTGTCCAAAAGATGCAGAGAAGAGGAAGAACACAGATGAAAAGAAAGAAAAGCGGAAGGGGAGATTTTCGCACAAAGGCTAGCAGGCAGTAAGCAGAGACAGGACCAGGCAGCCAGGAGCATGAAGGAAGAGAACTTCTTTCAAGGACACTCATTAGCAATTTTTTGTAGTGATTCAGGTGTTGTAGGAAAGTGAAACTTACCAACTGTCAGACCCTTGAAACACAAGGTAAGGCTCAGTCAGGAGAGGCGGCTCTGGAACACACGTCCAGGGAAATGGACATTCTGTGGCTGAGCAGTCGGCCTCTGGGGAAGAGGCACAGAGAGAGAATTTGCCATGGTGCTCGTCTGGAGCACTAAGTACACGCTTTCCAGTAAACCCTTGCATTGTGAAGCTGGTATTCTCTTTCTCTACCGCTGAACCAGAAGGAGGCACTTAACCTTTTATGTTTTGAAACCCAAAGGGAAGAGAACGCTCAAAGGGAGACTTCCATTTCAGTGTTCAGCCTTCAAATTAACTTTACTGTATTAGAAAGATAAACAGGCAGGTGCAGTTCTAAATGGGGCCTTCTGTTAGCCATTTAAAGAAGAATGAACACATTCTATGATCCCAAACTGTTTTCCTTGTTCCTTCCCCAGGAAAAAGACACAGAAATATATATTTCAAAAGTTAACCCTGAGCACTGATAGCTATGTAATCAAAAGAAAAGATATAGCTAGGCACACACCTGCAATCCCAGTACTTGGGAGGCTGAGACAGGAAAATTGCAGGTTCAAGGTCAGCCTCAGCATATTAGCAAGTACCCTCAGCAACTTGGTGAGACCCAGGTTCAAAATAAAAAATAAAATAGGGCTGGGGGTGTAGCTTGGAGGTAGAACACCCCTGGGGTTAATCCCCAGTTTCACAAAGAAGAAAAAAGAAAGAAATGATCTAAAAAAGTATAAAGACAGCAATCCTCAACTCATCTCCATTATTTTTAACTTTTCAACACTGCAACAGAAATGTGCTTCTCTACCATCCACGGAATATACTTAATACAGTCCACCCTTAAGGCATGTCAAGTCTCTAAATCAGAGTTAGGAATCTTAGAAACATCCACTGGGTTGGTCTTGCACATGGGACGCGTAGGCATCATTATGACCCATGTGTATTCCCTGGCAAGGATGTCTCGGCATGGAAATCAAAGCAAAGGAAAGGCTTGATTTTTCAGCAGTAAAATCTCTAAGTGCCTGCTAGACATCACCTCTGATTTTTTGTACTATTTTAACAACTTATAGACAAATCTCCAGGGCAAAACCATCAAAGAGCTCCATCATTCCCACCCCCTCGCTGCTCCCAACCGTATCTCCCCACACCTCAACCTCAACCCACCTCACTTTCTTACTTCTTTCCCCACTTCACACAGGATCTCTCCCAAGTCCCATTTTATTTGTTTGTTTTTGTTTTGGAAGGTGTCTCACTGTGTTACCCAGGCTGGCTTCCAACTCCTGAGTTCAAGAAAACTTCCTGCCTCAGCCTCCCAGGCAGCTAGGATTACAGATATGCACACCCACACCCAGTTCACAATCCAATCTTCATACACAAACACACACTCAAATACACACACACACACACACACTCTCATACACTCATGCACATGTATACACACAACCTGGTCTGCTGGGTATTTCCTGAGTGAACTTTTTTCTTTCAAAGCTACACATCAAGTCCTCTCTCTAACCCGAAACCTTGTCTGTCCTTCTGACAGTCTGTCCAAAAGCCTAAGCATTTTCAATGGCTCATTTAATATTGTGGTTTCTTCTTTGGAGGCCTTGCAGAGATGCCTTTCTACAAATGTAGTTTTAACTTGCTTTTACTTTACCTTCGCATATTCATATTTTTTACTCTGTGTTGTAAGCACAGCTGTGGGTGTTAGTGTGCTATGTGAAATTACTACCATCATTGGATCCCTTAAAAATGGAAATCATGACCCAGGCATGGTGGCACATGCCTATAACTCCAGTACTTGGGAGTCTGAGACAGGATGATCACAGATTCAAGGACAGCTTCAGCAACATAGTGAGGTCCTCAGCAACTTAGCAAGACACTATTCCAAAACATAAAATAAAAAAGGTCTGGGGGTGTGGCTCCAAGGTAGAATGTAGAATGCCCCTGGATTCAATCCCTAGTACAATTTTTAAAACAAAATGGAAATCATTCAGCAGGCAACTTTCGATATCTCCAATGCTGTGAGCACAATACAATGTCAGTGATACAAGCATGTTGCTAGGGAATCCAAATGAAATCCTTGCGCTTAGTGTGAGTGTACTCATTGCAAGAGAAGAATCAGGTGGTTATTAATTGTGATACCTTACATCAACTAGTAGTATCACATAAGTTACTTCATTTAATCACTTCAATAACCCAATACTCATCTAAAAATAGGAAAGTGAAACTCAGGTTGCTTGTAGAATCTTTAACTCTAGGATTTTGATTGGAAGGGCTGAACTGGAAATACAGAATATAAATGCATGTAAAAGAAATACCCTGATAGATACAATGTCAAAATATAAATATATAATAGGTACAATGTCAAAATATAAATCTATAAAAAGATTGCAATGAAACAAGACATTTGCATTTGCATTTTCATGCTATGTAATAGCGTGCACTGCTCTTATGTCCCTGTCCTTTCTACTTTCCAAGTGAGTTTGTGCCACTCTCATTATTAGAAAGTATGATATTGCTTTTTAAAAAATAATGAGCAATGGAAAATAACTAAGAAGGGAGCCAAATTTGGATCCTTTCTGGAAAAAAAAATTGATCTTACAATAAAGTTGATAGTTTTGTTTAAAAAAAAACTGCTACTTTTGATATTTTATGTAGCCCAAGCCATCTCTTCTTAAATTTTATGAATATATTAAATTCATTTCTTAAAATCCTTCTTTTTTATCTTCAAATTGAAGAATTTATATGTGTAAACCTGCAAATTCCAGGGCTGTCCAATCATTATCTTGATAGAATTCATATTAGTTCATTTTAAATGAGTCAATCAAAGCCACTACCCTGCTATATGGAATAATTTAAAGACCTCCTCCCCCCAAAATGACAATGAATTCTTTTACCAGCCTTTATTTTTTTCTGCTTATCAAATCCACCAAAAAACTATCAGAGATAAATGCTTTAACCATCCAACTAGTATAATTAAAACAATGCTTTCTAAATAGTAACACTTTGGAAATTATCTATTGCTTTTAATTCAAGATAAAAAAATGAAAGTCTGTCATATAGTACTATGAGAACTTAGAATATTAAGTTTACAGATTGTAATGGTTTGGATTTAGAATGTCCCCTTAGGCCTCATGAAAAGAAGGTAACAATGTGAGAAGCAGGGCCAAGTTGCTAAGGAAGGTTCCTGGGGTGTGGCCTTGGGGCTAAATACCCTTCCTCCTCCCTACGCCCTCTCTCTGCTTCCTGCCTCCGTGACACGAGAGCGGAGTCTAGTGCTTGTCCTCTCTCTGCTTCCTGCCACCATTTCCTGAGCTCTGCATTTGTGGCCTGACATGGCTGATCCCAAAATCTCTAAGAAAACTATGATGAAATAAGTCTTCCTTCTTCTAAATTGTGTGGTCAGTCTTTTGGACTATAGCAATTAGAATGTTGACCAAAACATAGACAAATTTCCCTCCCTCCCTTCCTTCCTTCCTTCCTTCCTTCCTTCCTTCCTTTGCCTTTCTCATTCTTTCTTTTCCTCCCTCTGTCTCTCATTACTTCCCTTTTTAGTTGCTGTTTTGCCCTCTATTTCTAAGCTGAGAAAATCCAGAGACTTTGAGGTCTCAACTACTGGCAGATATATTAGAAAGTTATGATGTTTAGACCTGTCAACCAAATTCTCTTCAGCATCTTCCCACTTTCTTCTCAGATTTTGAGAGTCCAGGTGACATTTGTGATGGAGTGGATCTCACCCACGGCAGCTCATCAGTCATCCCAAGCAGGTTTGTTCCACCAGAGTGAGTCTCTAGATTTGGGGTCAAACTAAACTCAAAGTTATTCATCACCAAGGTAATGTGATGTCCCGCTGCTCTTTAATCGCCTTTCTCTGCCTTTCTTGGGATTTCTTTCCCTAACAGACTGTTCCATGTTCACAGTTCACATCTATTGTGTGGAGAAGACTACTTCTTCAGAAAATGAAAATCCCATTGTAATTATCCTTGTTATCTCACTGCTATTTGTTTGTTTGTTTGTTTGTAGTACTGGGGACTGAACCCAGGGGTATTCTACCTTCTACCTCTAAGGTACACCCCCAGCCCTTTTTATTTTTTATTTTGAAGCAGGGACTTGCTAAATTGCTGAGGCTGGCCTCAAATCTGTGACCCTCCTGTCTCAGCTTCCCAAGTACTGGGATTACAGGTGTGGGCTACCATGCACAACTTTTACTACTTTTTAAGAATATACAAAATCCTGAGCTTTCTCAAGGTTATCTTTCAAAGCTGGCTTTCTCAAGGCTGAGACAGGAGGATTGCAAGTTCTAGGCCAGCCTCTGCAATGTAGTAAGACCCTCTTGGCAACCTAGGGAGGCCCTGTTTCAAAAAAAAAGGTGAGGGGATGGGGATGAATCTTGGAGGTAGTGTGTCCCTGGGCTCAGTCTCCAGTACCAAAAAAAATTGTATGCTCAATTAAAGTTAGAATACTATACATGGGCATGATATATGCATGCCCATGTTTATAGAAGACAATTTACAATAGCTAAGTTATGGAACCAATCTACGTGTCCATCAACAGAGGAATGGATAAGCAAAAGGGTGATATATATACACACACAACGGTATTTTACTCAGCCATAAAAAAAGAACAAAATTATGTCATTTTCAGGAAAATGGATGGAACTAGAGAACATTATAAGACCAGCCAGCCTCAGAAGGTCAAGAGTCATCGAGTATTTTCTCTCCCATGTGGAAGCTAGAGAGAAAATGGGAAACAAAAGGACTTCATGATAATGAGAGAGACCAGTAGAACAGTGGGAGGGGACAGGGAACGGAGACGAGCAGGGTGCGAATACACCAAACACTATTATGTTTGTACATGAAGGTCTTAACAACAACCTTGCTAGCAGGTACACAGAGGGAGAAGGGGGTAGTGGGTGGGGTTGGGGGGAAACACACCAACAGATATTGTGTGAACATATAAATGCATCACGTTAAGTCTCTTTCATTGGACAGGGGATGCTGCATTCCAGAGCTGGCCTGGGTAAGGTCTCCAGGGCATTGCAGCGTGGTGGTGCTAGGAAAGAACTCAAGGATGGAGCGTGAATGACCGTCACCTTTGGCCACCTCGAGGCACACTATGGCAAACACCAGCATCAGGGTTCACTCTAAAGGCTTTGAACACGTGTAAGTGCTTTCAGTGTGCTAGCTCCTTCCACCTAAGGAATGAGGAGGAAGGGCGTTACCTTGAGCCCTGCATCTGGAGAGGGGCAGCACAGCAATGGAAATCCACAGGGCGCAGACCTCCACTGTGCTCTGCACGCACAGGAAGAGGAGGCTGCCCAGAACTGCCAACGTGGGCTTTGCAAGTACCTTCCTGCGTTATGGAGGTTCCCTCGGCCACTAGAAGCCACATTCTGAGGAGTCTTGTGTCCCCTGCCCTGATCTGACCTGCCCGGCTGTTCACACTCTCTTTGCGGTTGCCTAGCTTCATCCATCTGGTGGACCTGCTCCCCATGCAGCTCTGGAGCTGGGGGTCACTGAGAAGGCCACATTGGCAAACCAGTGACTCGGTCCCAACACTCAGCTTCTCAAGAAACATTGAAAAGGAAATGGAGGTAGCACCAGCCATTGTGCACTTTTCTGTATATTTGCTCCATCAAAACACATGCAACTAAACATTTAAATATATGAACAGTCACATTGTAACAATTTTCCCCTTGTCCAAGTAGAATATTCTCTTCCGGTAGATAGAAATGGGTCCTGGGTCACCAGGGCTGACGTTAGAAAGAGAATCAGTGGTTTTTGAAAGTCTACGTTTGCTCTTTGGAGTCTGACATTGAGTCTGTTTCTTGGGGCTGAAACAGCCTCAAGGTGTGACACCTCCCTCTGCTATCATCTCTCTGTCTGTTAGGCAAACATTTACTTTGTGCTAGTCTAAAATCTGAGTTATTGATCTGTTAGGTGGAAAAGCAATGAAGGTAAACCTCCCTAAGAAAGTCCAAAGTGTACCATTTGAAAATACTTCATTCTGTATTTCTCAAGACAAGAAACAAGGCTCCCTTCCTGTGTGTTCAGGTAGAGGTGTCAATATCTCTTTAAAAGAACAAAACAAGCCTGGCATGGTAGTGCATGCTTATAATCCTAGTACTTGGGAAACTGAGACAGGAGAATCCCAGGTTCACAGCCAACATCAGAAACTTAGTGAGGCCATCCACAACCTTAGCGACACCCTGTTTCAAAAATAAAAATAAATTCGAGGCCAGCCTCAGCTACCTAGTGAGGCACTCTGCAACTTAGTGAGACTCAGTTTCAAAATAAAGAATAAAAAAAAAAAAAAATCGGGCTGGGGGTGTAGCTCGGAGGTAGAATGCCCCTGAGTTCACTCCCCAATACCGCAAAAAAAATAAATAAAAAAATAAAATAAAAATAAAAATAGAGCTGGGGGTGTTGCTCAGAGGCAGAATGCCCCTGGGTTCCACTCCCAGTAAAACACACACACACACACACACACACACCATAATCAGGAGGGATCTTTCTTAAAATAACAGCTATAGGAGAGAGATTGGGAAAGTTGTGGGGCTGTCCTTCCTCACTGAGCTGCACGGCCTTCAGCACTCTGTGCTGAGGGACGGTGGCCTGGCAGGAAAGAGAACCAGTGGGTAACCCGTGGAAGCCAGCAGGGGACGGCTCCCCTCCGAGGACAGCAGGCAAACAATGGACCGGGCTTTCCCAGCACACATGCCCACTGGGCCTGCGCCACAACAGCGGTGGCACGGAGCACTGCAGAAGGAAAGTGCCCGCTAAACGGTACAAATACGGCCTGGCCCATCTGTCATAAACAGGAGGTCCAAAGGCCACAGGTGCACACGGCACTAAAAAGTAAAAATTACACCCAGGCGGGTAGAGGCCACTTGATAGGCAGGAAGAAGCAAAATCGAGGACCGGCTTCCAATCGATAAATGGAGAACAACAGTCTATTCATCTTTGGCACCTGTTGTTTCTTCCTCTCTCTGGTTTACCATGAATAAAACTGCTTTATTTATAAAAGATGTGGTATGTACCCAGGACCAGCCTTTCGCCTATTGTAAGCGAGGCAAAGTTTGCCTGCGTGTCCGGCCTGGCCAGCTGGCCAGGGCCGCTGTCTTTCTCTCCTACCAGGTGTCAGGGCCTCTACCGGTTATCTCTGTCCCTTCTCTTGGTCCAACCAAACACTCTCATTCTCCTGTTAAAATACAGTTTGCTTTCTCCGGGGTTTCTCTAGCACCTAGGACACAAAGCACGGAGATGAACAAGAGGGAGAGGGCAAAAGGATTGTAAACAGCCTCAGCCCAGAGCTGACAAGTAGTGAAACTTGACCCAGGGAGTGGACTGAATTTAACTATGATTTGAAGTCTGGGAAAGAAGGAACAGCTTTCTACCTCTGAGCTACACTCCAGCTCTTTTTTATTTTGGAACAGGGTCTCACCAAGTTGCTAAGGCTGTCCTCAAACCTGTAATCCTCTCATCTCTGCCTCCCAAGTACTGGGCCCACTTTTCTAACGTATCTACTCTGGCAATAACTAACACAATTCCATGGTGGTGACATTAGTTCATTCTTGAGGGCAGAGTCTTTGAGACCCACCTGACAACATTGTTAAAATGGTGATTAAGTCTCAACACGAATTTAGGAGAGGATGTTCAATCCCTAGCAAGTGACCAGGTGTCGGGGGCCTAGTCCGGCCGGCTGGACCTCGCCTCTAGATGGCGCCTGGCAGAGTGCCAGAAGCAGCTGCAGGTGGAAAACATTCTGGGGCTGCCCCACGCCAGAGCGCATGCACCAGCACGCCCGACTCGTGGCCGGCCCAGGTGAGAGCTGTATGAGACGCCTCGTGGCTTAGGCTCTGCGCGGCTTTAAGAGCCTCCACCTCTCGCCCAGAGAGC
>PVLC010015540.1:25240-37279 GCA_004027655.1 Graphiurus murinus
GGGAAGTCCTGGGAAGAAAGATTGTGGGTTGCTAGTGGAAGACGGGTTGCTAGAGAGAGGGGTTATTGGAAGTCTGTTGGAAAAGCACTATTTGGAAAGACGACTTCTGTACTGTGTTTGTTATTGCTTGTGCAGTGCCCTTGATCCCAGAAAGAGAGAGATATAATAAAAGAGGTTCGAACCAGCAACATTCAGGCAGCATCTTTATTGGGGCCTCATGGCTGAGGGTTCAGCCAGGGGCGCCCGATAACCAGGTATTTAACTTTGGAAAATTACTTTGCCTTTTCAAGCCTTGTTTTCCTCCTCTTCGAAGTGAGGATTCATTCAATAAACACATTTATTGAGGTGAGGATCTTAAGTGCCAAGGTCTGTGCTTGGAGTTGAGGGCAATTGAGTTCCTATCTACCTCTTGGAGTTGAGGACACAATTAAGCTCATGTCTACCGCAGAGGGGTTTCGTTAGGATTCAGAGGGGAAGAGGTCGACCAAGAATGTAGCCCAGTACACTGACAAGGGCACTTCTGGTAACTAGATGAGGAACACGGTGGTGGGGGGCCTGGCACTGATGAGGAAGGTGATGACAATGATGACAGTGGTCATGACATGGACAGTGGTGGGACGGGGTGGGTGGTGATTTCTCAGGGACTAAGCGCTTCACTGGGCTGGGGAAGTACAGCCTGCAGCAGAAAGCCAGCAAGACAGATGTTGTCAAGAACTGACAAAGAGTTGGGACTTTGCCTCAGTTCAACAGAAGCACTACTGAAGTGGGATCGAGGGCCTTTGTTCAACAGCTACCATTCCGATGTGGAAATGACTTAGGTTTCCAAAGTTCTCAGTGGGCTTCAGGTCCCCACTCAGACCCCATTTGTGCCACTCTGGAGGCCAGCTCTGGGTGCAGCTGAGCCGTCTGTTAAAACTGGTTCAATCCACTGGTGACAGGACATGGGAGCCACAATGTACCCTCCGCTGCTGCTTTTGGAACACATGGCCAGTGCTGTCTACCTGGAAGAGTCTCCCTCAGAGAGGGGGGTGCAGCAAGGAGGGTGGTGGGGGGAGCAGTAGTACAATACGCTCAGGCCCAGGCAAGGGGTCCCAAAAGGCTTTCAGCTTGGAAATCCCATTGTTTTTAATTATACGGAGTGATGAGTTTCACTGTGGCACACTCATACATGTGTACAATATAGTTTGAACAGTTTCTCTCCCCATTACCTCCTTGTACCCTCCTCTCCCTCTCCTCCTTCCCTATCCCCTTCCTCTGTCCAAATGGTCTCCCTTCTACTTTTATAACATCCTTTTTCTCTCTCTCTAGCTTCCACATATAAGAGAAAACATACAACCCTTGACTTTCTGAGGCTGACTAATCCCACTTAGCATAATATTACCTAGTTCCATCCATTTTCCCACAAATAACATAATTTTGTTCTTCTTTATGGCTGAATAAAACTCCATTTTACATATTTATATATATTTTTAAAAATATATAAATATAAATTATATATATATATATATATATATATATATATATATATATATATATATCTTCATCCATTCATCTATTCACAGACACCGAGGCTGATTCCATAACTTGGCGATTGCAAATTTTACTGCTATAAACATGGGCATGCATGTACCTCTAAAGTATGCTGACTAAATCTTTGGGGGTGAATGCTGAGGAGTGGTACAGCTGGATCATATGGCAGCCCAAGTTTTAGTTTTTTGAGGAGCCTCCATACTGATTTCCATAATGGCTATAAAATTTATATTCCCATAGACAGTGGGAATATAAAAGGGTAGGGGTTCCCTTTTCCTGGCACCCTCACCAACATGTACTGTTATTTGTGTTCTTGGTGATTGCCATTCTGGCTGGAATGAGATGACAGCTCAGTGTAGCTGAGATTTGCATTTCCCTGATGGCCAATGATGTTGAACATTTTTTCAAATAATTGTTGGCCATTTGTACTTCTTCTTTTGAGGAGGGTCTGTTTGTTCATTTGTCAACTTCCTGGTGTGTGTGTGTGTGTGTGTGTGTGTGTGTGTGTGTGTGTGTGTATGCTGAGGTTTATTTTAGTTCTTTATATATTCTGGATATTAATCCTTTGTCGGAAGAGTAGCTGGCAAAGGCTTTCTCCCATTCTGTAAGCTGTCTCTTTACACTGTTAATTGTTTCCTTTGCTGTGCAGAAACTTTCTAATTTGCTGCAGTCCTATTTATCAATTCTTGGTTTTATTTCCTGAGCTGTAGGAGTCCTATTCAGGAAGTCATTGCCTGTGCCTACATGGTGGAGGATTTCCCCTAGGCTTTCTTCTAACAATTGCAAAGTTTCTGGCCTTCGTCCTAGGTCTTTGATCCACTCTGAATTGAGTTTTGTATGGGGTAGGAAACAGGGACATATTTCCACTCTTCTACATATGTGTATTCAGTTTTCCAGCATCATATGTTAAAAAGGCTATCTTTTCTCCAATGTACATTT
Organism: Graphiurus murinus; assembly: GCA_004027655.1. NCBI lineage: Eukaryota > Metazoa > Chordata > Mammalia > Rodentia > Gliridae > Graphiurus > Graphiurus murinus. The sequence goes on from PVLC010015540.1 coordinate 27,710, forward strand.
TTAGCATATCTTTGTCAAGATATGACTGTCACTGTATTGGTTTGTCTCTGTATCTTCTATTTTATTCTACTGATCTATGTTTTCATGCCAACACCATGCATTTGCTACTTTGGTTCTGTAGCATAATTTGAAATAGTGCATTCTGATACCTCCGACATTGCTCTTTATGCTTAGGATTGTTTTGACTATCATGGGTTGTCGTTCTTCCATATGAATTGTAGAACTTTTTTTTTATAGTTCCATGGAGAATGTTGTTAGAATTTTGACGGGAATTGCATTGAATCTGTAGATCACTTTTGGTAATACTGCCCTTTTTATGATGTTAATTCTGCCTATCCATGAACATGGGAGGTCTTTTCATCTTCTGGTGTACCCTTCAATTTCTTTTTTTGGTGTTCTATAATTTTCATTGTAGAAGTCTTTGACTTCTTTGGCTAGGTTTATTCATAGATATTTTTAAGACTATTTTTGAATGGAATTGTTCTCCTAGTTTCTTTCTTCATGATAAATCTCATTTTCTATTGATTTAACATGTGAAACTGGACATGAAGACAAAATAAAATCACATCCAAGAGAGCACTAATTTTGCATACTTAAAGAAAATGAAAAAACCTTTGAATCATTACTAATACTCTTCTATAGTATAGTTCACACCTCCACACATACATGCATATGTTCTTCTGTTTCTCCCCACAGAGGTCACTGCCTACAGCCCAAGTAATCTGAATGCAGTCCTCATCGTATCATTTTCCTGCTCACAGATCTTCAACAAACCCATCGCCGTGTGGTGTGCTCTCTACTAGAATGTATCAGAAGTACCACTTCCTTCCCCCAGACTCAGCAAAGAGCATCTGGTCTCTCCAGGAACAGGAGAGCTCTCCTTCCCCTACATCCCCTCAGGAACGTCTGCCAATGAGATCCATCAAATTGTTCTTTGGTGAGTAGGTCCCCATCTATACCCCAATCTTTCTCCAAATAAAATTGTAATGTCTTTAGTAAGTTTTCACAGTACAGGTTTTACCCTAATGTATTCTCAAGGAAGGAGGTTGGGGGCACATAGTAAGCCTCAGACACAGGGGAAAATGTCCAAAATCTTCTCCAGTCCCATCTCTCCCCATATCTCACATCTCATGAGAGGTACTCAAACCTCCCTACCCATTCTGTTCCAATCTAGCCTGGACTATTTGCTGAGTCCCCTGGAGCCCACCCTCTTAGCATTCATATGGAATATTTTTACCCCTGTTGTGAAAGAGACACTGGGAAAATCCAGCACTTGATATACTGTCTGTGCGCTTTACCATATGCCCTACCTACTAGCCTCTTTCCCTCCCGTTGGAATAAAAACTCCTTAAGGAACCTAGAGTGCTTGATAAATAAATGAAAGTGTTACTTTTTCCCAAATGAGTCCACTATGCTTGGTATACGCTGTCAGGTTTGAAAATGAACATGCTGATCCACTGGAGGGAAGAGAAACTACAGAAACACTCTGGAGGCAACGACTCAAGACACAGAGCAGATGCACATGAAGAAAAGGGCATTTCCCCAAACCATATGACAAGGGGGTCTGAAAGTCTACAGTGTTAGTCATGAGGGAAGTCTTTTGCTGGAAAAATTCTCAGAGTAAGTATATAAACGGGAACGTCACCATGTGTCCTGGCGGAGCCAGAGCAGGACGTGGGGTTACTTCTACATGTAAGAACCACTGTTGCCACCTCCCCTGTACTATCATTCAACAGCAATATACAGAGGACCTACTATGTGTCAAGAACTGTCTTGAGGGTTGGGACAGAGCAGTGAGCAAAAGAGAAGACAGTTTGTTTTGTTTTTTGAGCCAAAAAGATAAATGGTGTGTGTGTGTGTGTGTGTGTGTGTGTGTGTGTGTGTGTGTGTGTGTGTATGTGAGATATGACATCAAGAATATTGAGCATTGAGTGTTTGGGAAACCAGAGGAGTAAGAGAGGAAGTAGGGAGAACTGGTGGTGTGAGAATAGGCTTGCCAGTTCAATGGGGTGGTCCAGAAAGACATTACTAAGAAATTAACATTTAGGTTTGTAAATGAGGACAGGCAAGAGGCTGGAAATCTCACAGGGAGACCCTGACTGTGGCCCAGGCAGAGCTGGAGGCATATCTGATGACTAGAAAGGCTGAACATGGTAGAGAAAAGCCAACTTATAGACAATGACTTTCTCCTGGTCTTTGAGAAAGAGCTTACCCTCACGGAGGGAGAAAGCTGATGTGCTGATTGTGATCCAAACACAGAGAACTGTGCTACATACAGTGGTAATGTCAGACACTGCCAGATTTCCCACCAGAGATTCCCTCAGGGATGAGCATTCCTGGAAAGAACATTCTCTACCAAGCTGTAAATACTCCCTGTCCAAAATATCTAATTGTAGGATTAGAGCAAATTTGATGGGATAGGTCAAGACATTGTTTATCTAAAACTAGAAATGAGGCTTAGGAAATTTATAGCATTGCTAGAAATAGCAAAATGCTTATAGAAAGTAAAAAGTATGTAAGTATAGAGAATATGTATGCTTGTAATATGTAAACACACAGAAAAGGAGCAAAAAACTGGTAAGCAGAATGTCTGATTCTTTTTTAAAATAACTTTTATTGCATATATTCCAGGCTTACAACAAGATGTTATAGACTACATACTGGTAGGGTTCGAATGAGGAATGGCCGTGAGAAAGCTCACGTATGAGCAGTGCAAAAATGCAAACCTGGCTACGTTGCCCACACCTGAGGTGGGGAGACAGCCTAAATCCAAACCTAATACAGGAGGGTAGAAGGACATTTACTGTAATGAAGCAGGTAGACACTTCGGTCATCTTACACAGTTAATGCTGTTGTGACAGGAGCAGCTAAGAGCTGCTTACGTAAGAGAAATCCCTCAGGCAATGCCATTGTACTGACTACAGTCCTCAGAGTTTACATCCCACCTTAGACTTCTTCATCCTATGTCTCTGCTACTTTGTATTCTTTAACCTGCACATCCCAAATTCCCTCCCACACACATATAACACCCACCCTAATAACGACTGTTTTATTTTCTATCTCTTTGTATTGACTCTTTTTCTTTTTTTGATTCTACACATAAGTAAGCTCCTGCAACACTTTTTGTTTGTTTGTTTGTTTGTTTTTTGTCTCTGGCTTATTTCAATTAGCATAATGTCCTCCAGGTTGTGGCAAATGGCAGGATCTCTTTTTTAAGACTGAGTAATGTTCCACCGTATACATGCCAGAGTTTCCTCATCCACCCATCCATCCATCGACAGACACTCGGGCTGTTGCTGATCCTTGGCTGTTAGGAAAACTGCTGCGCTGAAGGTGGGAGCGCAGGTACTGGTCTCATCTCTTTTATCTGTAACCAAAGCCATTCTTACAGGTGGGATGTGATATATCATTGTGGTTTTGATTTGCCCTTCCCTGATAATTTGTGATGTTGACCATCTTGTCATTTATCTGTTAGCCATTATATCTTCTTTACAGATGTGTCTGTTTAGGTCCTTTGTCCATTTTTAGTTGGGTTATTTGTTTTGCTGCTACTGGGTTTTAAGAGTCTTCATAAATTTTAGATATTACTTGCAAACATATTCTCTTTTTCTATATAGGCAATCTCCTCCTGTGTGGATCACTTCCTTTGCTGTAAAGAGCTTTTTCATTTGATATAGTCCCTTTCATTTATTTTTTTCTTTTGTAGTTTCAACTTTTGGTATAATATCCAAAATATTGTCAAGGCTAAAATCAAGTAGATCCTCCCTATGTTCTCTTCCAAGAGTTTCATGTTTAATTTGGGTTTTTGAAAAATCCATTTCGGCTTGATTTTCATGTATGGTGCAAAACAAGAGTCCAATTTTATTTTGCATGTGAAAATATAGTTTTCCCAGAACATTTATAGAAGAGATGTTCAGTTCTCCATTGAGTTCTCTTGGTGCCCTTGTCAACAGATAGTTGATTGCATATGCTTGCATTTCTCCACTTTTCTGTTCTGTTCTATTGGTCTATATTTCTGTTTTTATGCCAGTACCACAATATTTTAATACTGTAGCTTTGTAATATAATTTTAAATCAAGAAATAGGATGCCTCCAACCTTGTTTTGTATTTCTCCAAATTGCTGTGGCTATTTGTGTTTTTCTGTGGTTGCATAAGGATTTTAGAATTGTTCTTCATATTTCCAATTACTTATTAGTAATGTTAGAATTTTGAAAAGGATTCGATTAAGTTAGTAGATTCATTTGGGTAGTATAGACATTTTAATATGAATTCTTCCAATCCATGAACACACGATAGCTTTCCTTTTGTTTGTGTCCTCTTCAATGTTTCATAATTACTTATTCCTAAGTATTTTATGCTGTCATAAAAGGGATTTTTTTCACAATTTCTTTTCCATCTAGGTCATTATTTATGTGTAGAAGTACTACTGATTTTTATGGTTTGATTGGTAGCCTATAACTTTACTAAATTCATTTATTATTTCTAAGAGTGTTTTGTGGAGTCCTTGGTGTTTTTATATAAAGGATCATGTCTCTGGCAAATAGAAATGATTTTACTTCTTCCTTTCTGACTTAGATGGCTTCTATTTTTTATTCTTGTTGGATTGTCCTTACTAGTACTTTCAGCCCTGTGCCAGATTTCAATAGAAAATATTTTATTTTCTCTCCATTGATTAAAACATAGCTATAGGGTATTTTTTTTTAATAAATGGCTTTATTATGTTGGGAAACATTCTTCCTAAACCTAAACTTTTAAGACCTTATGTCAATAAAGGATGCTGAACTTTGTTAAGTGCTTTTCTTTGTTAATTGAGATGATTATGTGCTTTTTTATCATTTATTCTATTTATTCTATTAATGTGACATATCACACTGATTATGTTGTGTATGTTAAACCAGACTTGCTTGCCAGGGGTAAATTCCAGTTGTTCATGACATAATCTTTTGACATATGATGGAATTTTGCTTGCTAGATTTTATTAAGGATCTTTGCATTGTTGTTCATCAGGGATAAATGACCTCGGTTCTCTTCTTCTGCAGTATTGTTGTCTGGCTTAAATATCAAGGTGACACTGATCTCATGACATGTGTTTGCAAGTATTTTCTCTGGCTATATTTTTTTTCTGGAAGAGTTTAAGAAGCACTAGTGATAATAATTCTTTGTTTGATTAAAATCCAGACATGAAGCCACCTGGTCCTAGAATTTTCTTTGTTGGAAAGTTTCTAGTTACTTCTTAAATCTCTTTATTTGTTATTGGATTGGTAAAGCTCTCTATTTCTTCCTGATTCAATCTTAATAGGTTATATTTTTTTCAAGGAATTTATCCATTTCCTCTAGGTTATCCAATTTGTTGGCATGTAATTGTTCATCAGAGTCCCTTATGGTCCTTCTTCTTTCTGGAGCATCTGTTGCAATGTACCCGATTTTATTTTTTATTTTATCTATTCAAGTCTTCTCTGTTTCTTTTTCTTGGTTAGTCAAATTTGAGGTTTGTTGACCTTGCTTATTTTTTCAAAGCATCAATTCTAGGTTTTATTGATTTTCCCTATGCTTTTTTATTCTCTATTTGACTCATTTTTTACTGTGATCTTTACTATTTCCTTCCTTTTGCTAACATTGAGCCTCTTTGAGGTGTAATGTTGGGCCATTTACCTGGATCTTTCTTCTCTTTTAACGTAGGCACTTACTGCTATAAACTCACCTCTTATAACTGCCCTCATTACATCCTATAGGTTTGGACAAGTTGTGTTTCTATTGTCATTTACTTAAGATATTTTTAATTTTTCTTTTAACTTATTCCTCGACCCTATTGGTTTAGAAGCATGTTGTTTAGTGCCAATTTATGGATTTTCTAAGATTCATCCAGTTATTGATTTCCAGTTTCATATCGCTGTGATTTGGAAACAACACTCGGTATGATTCCGATCCTTTTGGACTTGCTAAGACTTTTGTGGATGCATGTGTGGACTACCCTGAATATTGTTCATGTGCACTAGAGAAGAATGTACATTCCGAGACTGCTGGATGTGAAGTTCTATATATGTCTATTTGGTCCATTTGTTCTAAAGTGCAATTCCAGTCGAGTACTTCCTGATTAATTTTCTATTTGGTTGACTTTTCCATTGTTAGAAGTCTGGTGTGCATTAACATTTGATATAAATATTTAGGTATTCCAGCATTGAGTGCCTACATATGAACCATTATGTCTCTTAGTGAGTTGACCTTTCTGTTATTAAATAATGAACTTCTCTGTCTCTTGTAACAGCTTTAGACTTGAAGACTATTGTATCTGATATAAGTATAACCACCCTTGCTCTCCTTGGTTACAGTTTTCATGGAATCTCTTCTCCCATCCCTTCACTTCAGTTTATGTATGTAAAGCTAAAATGGTTTTGCTGTAGGCAGTGTGCGGGTGTATCCTTTTATAACTCATTCAGCCATTCTGAATGAATTGGAGAGTTTAATCCATTTAAACTCATGATTATTACTGATAGGTAAAGACTTACTCCTGCCATTTTGTTAATGGTTTTCTGATTGTTTTGTAGCTCTTTTATCCATTTCTTCTCATCTTATTGTCTAGTTTTGAAATCTGATTGATTTCTGTATTTCTAAGCTTTAATTCCTGTCTGGTTTGTGTATCTGCTATAGTGGTGTGTGTGTGTGTGTGTGTGTGTGTGTGTGTGTGTGCGCGCATGTGTATGTATGTGTGTATGTGTGTATATGTATGTATGTGTGTGTGTATGTGTGTGTGTGTGTGTGTGTTGTGTTTACCATGGGGCTGACATAAAACATTTTATAGTTATTTAAGCTGATCACGTTTAACTCCAGCCACGTACAGATACTTAGCCAAGGGGCTCCCTCTTGGTGTCCGGTCTGATATGGCCACAGTGGTACTGTTCCAGGGTGTGCATGTTGGAGCGGCTGTGGAGTTGGGGGCCAGGGCTCAGTGTCCCCTTGAACTGCCGTGTTACTGGGCACGGGTTCCCTCCCTGAGGCATGAGTGGAGCATGGATGAGACTCTGAAGAACTGCCCAGTCCCTCCAGCCCAGGGCAAGGATGTAGCTGTGACTCTGGGCCTAGGATTCAGGCGTGGCCCTGACACAATACTGAGGGAAAAGGAATGCTCCAGAGCCCAGGGTTCCAGGGAGTAGGCACACCTGCGATGCAGGTTCTGGGGCCACGGGGCACAGTGGCGGCTCCAGCACCAGGAGAGGGGACCCCACACAATGATGTCCCAGATCTGGGAGTGGTGGGAGGCTGCAGTGGCCCAGGCTCTGCGGGCCAAGTGTGATGATAGCCAGAACCCAGCTAAGGTTCGAGCCACAGGTGAGAAAGAGCTGAGCCATGCTGATGATGAGTCCTCTCCCCAGGGGACTCCAGCATCTCAACAGTTCAATTCAGATCCATGGAGGCAGGGCACTGCACAGGCTTGGCTAAGGCTACTTCCCTGAGCACAGGACACCATATCAGCTCGGGCACCAGGGGGCGCAGCTGCTCTCTGGGCTGGGCTCCTGGTCGGCAGGTGCGGGCACACCAGGGACTTGGGGGTCAGATTCATGACTGTTCCCCGGGGCTGACACTCTGATTCCTAGACGTGGGCACCAGCTCGGTTGTTCGGGCTCCGAGGGGAAACAGCTAGGCCTAGGCATCTTATAGCCAGATGCAGGGTGCGGCTGCCCCTGGATGTGGGGGACACCTAAGAGGCTGCTTGTTCCCAGGGGTAGGGGCTGCTACAGCCCAGCAAGGCAATGCCACACGCGCTCGTGCGTTCGTGTTGCAAGACTGTAGCGCCTCAGAGAGAAGGGGTGCCGTGGCCGCCGGCCCAGAGAGGGAGGCGCAGTCCCGGTGGCTCTGGTTTGGGGACAGCGCGGTGAGCGTGGGCGGCAGGGGTGTCGTGGGCACCACGTGGGCTCCTTCTCTGGCGTGAACTCCAGGTGGTGCTCAAGCTGTGAGGATCGCGGAAGTCTCCAGCGCCCAGGAACTGCAGGGACCTTCCTCACCTTTACCTGCAGGCCGAGCCGCTTGGGTTCCCAGCTGATCCTGAAGGGCCCCGGGGTGGCGCGGCGGGTGTCCACTCTCCAGGGTTTCCAACACCCCCTCTGACTCCAGGATTCGCCTTCAGTCCCTGGGGTAAGCCTGAGGTTGCTTACTCGTGGACTCGGCCCTGGCTCGTGGGGGGCAGGCAAGCGTTGAGCACGCTACTCACCCCGCCGGCGTCACGCTCTAGCTCTGAACACGCTTGCAGGGACTTAAAGGTCGACATCAAAGAGGAAATGGCGCGCCTTGGTAAGTCACAAGTGATAACCAAAGGGGCAGAAACACCGGTGACCGGGGTCAGCAGTTTCTCTCCTAGTAGATGTCAGGCTTACTCACTTGGGAGGACCTCCTGTCTTACCTTTAAATCTAGTTACCATGACTACCTTTCATTAGAACAACAGTTTATCTATTTGGCTATCAGGTAAATCGAACTGATTTGTCAGTCCTGAAATCACCGTGTTAGGAACAATGAAGAAATACTAAAAATTTACAACAATCCCAATAATAAATATTCTAGATCATCATCAACTAAAAATAAATAAATTCCAACTTTATGGGCCTAAATGAACGCATCGCTATGAATCTCACTACTCTGTACAACTACAATGCACCAATAAAAATTATAAATAAATTATCTATGCTAGAGGGAATACTGAATTTTCTTTCCATTCTCGCTAATGGTTATTACACAATATCATCAGTAGAAAGGTGTAGAAAGAGGAAGGTATTATAGGAGTATACCAGGCTGTTAATCAATAACAATTTTATAGTGAATCAGTAACTGAAATTTGTTTTGCTTTCAATATTCATCTGCATTTTAAAACCTGTAGTTTCTTATATCTACTTATTAAAATAAATATTTGCTCTAATACCTACATTGTGTGTGTTAACTTGTATTCTTATTATTCTTATTTTGAAATGGGCCCCTCAAGTTGTATAAACTTCAGGCCCCCAAATACTAATTGTGCCCTGATAATCACCTTAAATTTTATTCGAAGAGTTTTTCACGTTGTTTTTACAAATTTGACCTCACACTATTCTGCAGTCACATAAATCTCTCAAGATGTTCCGACACTTTGGGTATGTTTTCAATTTATCTTCCTGGGGAATCTGTCGCAGGACAGCCTGCCTGTTCCAGTCTGCACAGGTCAGCTTCCAGCTCCGGGACAGAACCACGGTGCTCCCAACTCCTCACCTGCTCCAGGGACCGGGGACCTGCAGCTCTGCGGCGCGCCCCCGTGCCCTGGACCCCATAAGTCCTTGCTTCATGGTCTACTAAGTTGAGGGGAGCAGATCCTCCAGGAGCTCTTGAGATACAAGGCCCAACAGTTTAAAATCTTGAAATCTTGCATAGTCTCAAACATCTTTATTCTGCCTTCACGTTTGATTGATAATTTGACTGTGTGAAGAAATCTGGGCTAGATATATGGATCTCAGAAGTATAGTCCCTCTTACAGAGTACATTCCCTTTCACCTGTCTTCTTGTCCCTTCCCATTGTATCTTATTCATATATTCTCCTCCTCCTCCTCCT
>PVLC010015541.1:0-37162 GCA_004027655.1 Graphiurus murinus
ATGTTATTGCTTATAGAAATGTCAGATCCTCCTGGAATTAAGTTGACCTGATAATTCAAAAATGGCAGAGCTTTAGGGTCTTTCATTTCACTGAATTAAGTTGTATATGTCATCCTTTCTACTAAAAGTAATATATTTGAATTTTTATTTTTGACTCATTATCAAACAGACAGTAAATTCAGTATCTCATCATTTATCATATACATCTGCAGTATATGTTCTGTTTCTTCTTGTGGTGACTTGTAGACATGATATCAGCACAGAGCTCCTTCTGTAAATAGACTTAATTCAATTTTTTTCTCAATATTCTCTCACCAGTCTCTCCCACTCGAGACTCCCTTATTATTTTCTTCATTATTAATACTAGATAGCATAAAATATTGCTAGTTATAACTTTCTAAATGACACTTGTTAGGAAATGTTCTCATATATAAAGTCTATGTGAATTTAAAATTTGAATGTTTAAACGAGATATTTTATCAAATTCAACATCAAACCGACAACATCCTTTATAACAACAATTTGCCAAATGGAGAAATGTCATATTCTGAATGAGCATTATCCTTCATGCTGATAGGTGAAATTAATGAAATAATTAAAAAGCCATAAGAGGAAAATGAAGAGTGTCAGAAGACACCAACAAGATGGAAAACAAAATATTACTGGCATGGTAATGGGACTGTCAAAAATACCTTTCTCCAATCTCAAGAAGGAGAATGAAATTTCATTCACAGAGTGAAAAATTTTTCCGTGCACTTAGCATATTCTCTTTAATATTCTATAGCCAATCAATGTCACAATGGAATATAGTTCCGGTGCTCTGTCAAGATAAAGTTAACCAGGCACTATGTATATAGGAAATGTTAAAGAAAAAAAATTATAATCTTGCCTTGTTTGCTATGAAAGATACAATGACTTTTGCAGCATAATAACTGGTAAGAGACAGTTATTATGTAAATAAAGACAGTTATTAGTAAATAAGGAAATGCAACATAGTTTGGATAAAAGTGACATCATAAGAATCACTAAAATTTTCCACATTAGAAAAGTATTTTCATTTTTTTTAGCTTAAGCATTATTTCTTGTCTTTTTATCGTATTAGTGCTTATTAGTAAAACATAGGATAAAGATGAGGAGCAATCAAATTTTAGTATTATAATTTTTTTTGCAGTACTGGGAATTGAAACCAGGGGCATTCTACCTCTGAGCTATACCCCTAGCCCTATTTTTTATTCTTTATTTTGAAACAGGGTCTCACCAAGTTGCAGAGGGCTTCACTAAATAGCTGAGGCTGGCCGCAAACCCGAATCCTCCTGTCTCATCCTCCCAGATACTGGGATTACAAGCATTCGCCACCATGCCCAGCCTAGTACTATAATTTTTTGAGAGACAAAAAGTACTATTTGGTAAAACTATTTGGTTGAACAATCTCCCGCCCAAAAAAATGTAATTAACTTATGAACATTTGACTTCTCCAAATGTACTTGTTCTGTAATAAGATCACATTCTATGATGATAAGAAACCTGTCAGCTGGGCATGGTGGCGCACGCTTGTAATCCCAGCATTCAGGAGGCTGAGACTGGAGGATCCGGGTTCGCGGCCAGCCTAGGCTACCTAGTGAGGCATTCCGCAACTTCGTGAGACCCGGTTTCAAAATAAAGAATAAAAAATAGGGCTGGAGGTATAGCTCGGAGGTAGAATGCCCCTGAGTTCAACCCCCAGTACTGAAAAAAAAAAAACAAAACAAAACAAAACAAAACAAAACCTGTCCTATATGAAAGAATTTTGTGTATGATGTTCTCATGCCAATCAGAAGGAGTAACAGTAGCTACTTGGCATTTAAAAACTGAAAGTAAAAGAGAAAGGGTCACAGGAATCCTTGTTATCTCAATCACACTCATCCATTTTTTTCACCTTTTGCCCATCATTAGGTACCTATTTTTTGTACCTTATTGAGACCTATTAGTGCTTTCCAATGTTAGGGACCATATAATGCATATGTTTAATAAAATTATTTCCTTTATTTTCCCTACTTTTGATTGAAATGTTACTTTTTAGTTGATTCCTATGACTTAAGGGGTACAAAGAGAAGGAATCAATTAGATGCTGCAAATAGCCAAAATTCCAGGAGAAAATGTTAACATACTGATGATCATTAATTTCAACTACAAATGTTAAGCAAAGAAACAACTATTATAAACAATGAAAATTTGTTTCTACTCCACTGCAAAAGGGGAAATACTTTCCTTTTTCTCTTGTAGTGAGGTTGAATCTGGTAAATAATATATACCATATTTGAACTTCCTATTACACTCAATAAAGCAACCACTTCTGCATCTACCACCTAGGATTTTGATCCACTCATCCTTATAAAAACCTGATGGGAGATTAAAGATTATCTCCATTTCTTCTTTCTATACACATGTGTACACACTTTTCCACACTTATTTAGTTGATATGTGTGAGGGGAGAACAGCATAACCTACTTTATCATTTTGTTGATGCATGAATGCTTGCATTACAAGTTACTTTGGGCAAGATCTAACTAAGCTTCGCTTATGAAATGAAGAACTCAAGCATCTCCTGAGAGATGAGGCCTATCTAAGCACTGAGTAGAGTAAATCCATATGTTGGGTAGTCTGGAACTTGTGAACGTGTGATCCAGAAAGATTAGCAGGTGAAAAAATGGGCAAATGTGACTGTGCACACATCTTAAGAGTTTAAGGATATTTTTTCTTTTTTCCTTTTTTAAATTGGTGCATTGTACTCATACATCTTGTTGAAGTTCTGGGTGATAGAGACATACATGCACACAGTACCCATTGAGCCCTCCCTCAGTTCTTTCCCCATTCCTTCCTCCTCCTCTTCTTCCCATACTCAACACAGTGATGGGCTTTGATAAGTTTGTGTATGTGTATTATGATCTTTGAGGTATTTCCCTCTTTCCCCCTCAGTTAGGTCTCCTATGTCACTCAACTAAGGTTTCTCCTTTGGCTGGAATCTCTCCTATGTCTCGATTGCTCCCTAGTTTCTGCATATGAGGATAACATCCAACCTTTCACTTTTTGTGACTGACTAATCTCACTTAGCATAATGTTCTCCAGTTCCATCTATTTCACTGCAAATGACATAATTTTTTTCTTCTTTATGGCTGAGTATGATTCCATTGTGCATATATTCTATAGTTTTGTAATCCAGTTGTCTGTTGATGAACATCTCAGCTGGTTCCATAGTTTGGTAATTGTGAATTGTGCAGCTGTAAACATAGATATGCATGTATTACTTTGGTAGTTTGGTTTCCATTCTTTTGGGTAGAAACTCAGGGATGGTATAGCTAGGTCATATGGTAGGTTCATTTCTATTCTTCTGAGGATCCTCCACACTGTTTTACAAAGTGGTTGCACTAATTTATAATCCTACTAACAATATATTGGAGTTTCTACTTTTCCACATCCTTTCCAGAATTTTTTTATTATTTCTGCTTTTAATGATTGCCTTTCTAATTGTGATTAGGTAAAATATCAGGGTAGTTTTGGCCATCGACATGCAAATAAAGGATATTTAAATGGTTACATGAGTAAAAAATCCATACAGCCTACATAATTGGTGCTCTGATATGCCATACAGATATCCCTTCAGCAATGAAGAATTTAATTTTTACCAGAACCTGGCAAAAGTATTCCCTTTGTCTAGGGTTCTGCATCAAATGACTGACCATTTCAAGCACACAAAGAACCAGTGGCCTCACCCCAAAATAAGACAGGAAGAACTCCCTGTAGGTTCAGTTGATATATTCCTTACTTTCCCTTCTCTTCTACAGGTGTTTATTAAAATTCCTGAAGGCAGAACTGCTTATTGGAAGGACCAGTTTTCTACTTCCAGGCATGAGTCTTTATCAAAAAGAATAAAAAGGATGATGCTTGCAGGGCAAAGATTGCTTGCCTTTTTCATATTTTCCTACCACTAAGGCGGCCCTAATATTTTGAGTGCACATTGAAGACCAAAGGATGGTGAAAAAAAAATAAAAGATGGATTTTGGTACCCCTAGTTGACCCAGGATAGAGATGCATGAACTCTTTCAATTTTTTTACACATTTTCAGCTGAGTATTATCTTTTATATTTTATAGCTAAAATCATGATAATTACTCAATAAATATTTTTCAGTAATTTCTGTTTTCTCGGCCAACTGAGGAAAATATATTCTATAATACTTTACAATACTTATACAATAGTCTCATTTAGTAGACCAGTAAAACTAGTAAATAGACAAGAAACTGTACATAAAAGAAAGAAATGACATTCATTGGGAGTCTACTACGTGGGTGGCACTGTATGTAAGAGGCATCTTACATGTGTCACCACTGTACTAACAACAGTCCTGTGAAGCTGATGTTCTATATTCCTCTTACAATAAAGTTACTAAAGATCAGAAAAATTAACTTACTTGCTCAAAGTCCAGAAATCAGAAGGAACATATAAGTAACTATCTAATAAAATAAGTCTATTCTTTATTGATACATACTTCCTACGATTAGAAAAATGGGAATATTTTCCTAGAATAATGGAAAGGGACTGGGGAAATGAGGTGGGGAAGGGTAAAAACTGGTTGATGAAGGAAACACTTCAAATAATGCTATGTCCATATATGAAGGTATGTTAGTTACCATCTCACTAACAAGTATGGGGTTGGGGATCCAGAGGAAATCATACCAAGTGCTGCGTGCAGGTATGTTTTATATGTTTTTATAACTTTGAACCTTACGATGAAGTATAATTACAAGGCACCAATAAAATTATATATTTTTTTAAAAAATCAGATCACATTTTGAGAACGCATAGATTATTAACAATTTGGATAGAATAAGTCGTAGTGTCTTTACCAGGCTAGATTATGGCCAACATAAGTCACTCAATAATATAATACCTTCATAGATTTTGGTAAGTCAAACATATTCTGACTTATCTACTTGGACTCTCTACACTCATATTGACTTATTCAGTACAAGATTTACTGTTGTCAAACTAAGTCTGAAAATACATAAAATTTTATGTGCAAAAGCTATTTCTTATGAAGAAAAATACCTATGTACAATAAAGTTCATGTCTTGAACTGCAATTGGGACATTTATATTACTATGAGGCAAGTATTTTGCCCTGGTGTTCCAAAATATGAATTACCTACCCTTCCATTTACATTCTTAACCTTTGCACAGTGCAATATTTTAATCCATGGATGTTACCAAAAATAATTTTATTGATACAATTTCTAACTGAGAAGAAAGTGTTTTATAATCAGTTTAATTTTAATAACCAGCATACATGCTGATGACACTGAAAATTTGAAACTCTATTTCTTCAAATTTGGGTTTTGCTTATAAATAAATATCAATAAAATAAATGATAATAAAAAGGAACTAAGATGAGAACTTAAAATCACCTTAAAATTAAAAAGGAATGTGTTAATATTGATTGTGAATTTTTAATTAATCACATCAACTGATTAACCAGTTGTCAGTCCTTGAATTTAATTAAGGTACCAAAACTGAGGGCTGTCATGTCACAAGGAGATCACCTTTAAAAGGTAATTGATCACTCAGATAAAAGGAAAAGTGAAAAGTTATTCTTATTGTCAGTGATATATAATTGATTACAAAGTGGGAAGGAGACCAACCTAGACCATCAAGAGTTTTTGCTTTTCTTGCATCCTGTGTCCAGCCAAAGAACAGGATGGCTCATGAACATGAGGTCCTGTCCTTTGTTCCGTCTATCCTTCCAGAGTCAAAAGAAGTGACTGCTGAAAGCAGAACTTATTTCCTTCTGGCTACTGGATGATGAACTATAATTGTCTCAGGAAGATGCATTAGTTTTATCTCTGTGAACCTCTACTTGGATCATAATAAGACAATTACAGTTACACTGGACTGTATAATAGACCTAGATGTCCACCAATGAATAACCATAATTGATTATAGTTCATTATATTCTCAAATAATTTGAAACAGAAGTTGTTATTCTGCAGTGAAACCTAAAAGCTTGTTGTCTCTGTCTGGCCTGTTCATTATTTGAACCAAATCATAGATCAATACTCTAAAAGTGTGATTGATTACACAGACATATAGATTTGAATCAGTCAGCTTATGCACATTTTATTAAACCACTACCGGGTGCAAGACAATGTCTAGCAGGAAGAGAATTTTAAAAATATATATTCAATATGGATTTTATATTTTTGAGATAGTATGAATGTAAAAAGTGAGTGTTTCAGAAGCTTATGAATACAAAAATAATACTAATACTACATAAAAATTAAAAACCCACCAGAACAGTGGGTAGAAATATTTTTATGGCACATTCCTTTTTTCCTTACTACCCTATTTTATTTATTTGTCAAGGTAAAGCAAAACATAGTCTATGTTGCTATAGAAGATTCTAATAAGAACCAAAATGTTTTAATCATGTATACCAATTTCTTCATATACTATAACAAAAAATATTTGAGAATAAAATTTTAAACCAGTCTACATTTTATAAATCTTATTATTGAGTTTTCTAATTAGGTATCCTTTACAATGCATTTTCAACTGGAGACCAATACCATGATATAAAATTGTATATGGAGCTTGTGTTAGTTATAGTACATACTTCACAGTTCATTTGATGTAAGTAATATTTCTAGATTTAAAGTTAAATTTGGAAACCTTTCATCTTACACTAAACATTTAGAGACTGGAAATCTTGTCCAAGGCAACTGAGCTGGTTGATGACAGAGCCGTGCTGCTGGTCGAGGTCTTTCTGTCTTGTTATCTTTGCATAGAACTTTACATAACAAAGAGTGTTTTTACTTTTCATAACCATCATTACTGTTAACCATCATAACATTACCTTGAAGTAGTGTATAGTGATATATTAAGAAAAGAGGTTGGTATTTACTAAAAAGAATGTTTCAGGTCAAGTATTTTTCTAACTACTTAGCTGTTTAGAAAACTGGGGCTCAAAAAAGTTAAGTCTTGTATCCAGTTACATAACTAATAAGAAAACAGAACTGGAACATTAACTAAAGTACTCTGACTCTATTCAATGTCTTGTTTCATTTGCCACTCTGCTGGCTAATG
Source organism: Graphiurus murinus (assembly GCA_004027655.1). Classification (NCBI taxonomy): domain Eukaryota; kingdom Metazoa; phylum Chordata; class Mammalia; order Rodentia; family Gliridae; genus Graphiurus; species Graphiurus murinus. The sequence goes on from PVLC010015541.1 coordinate 7,115, forward strand.
TAATTATATCCGATTTTCTTTACCTTAAAGGCAAAAAATCATTAACCAAATACTGTGTGCTAGCAAAAGATATTAGAGCTAAAAAAGTTAAAAAAAATAAATAAATAAAGCACATATCTTGTGATTAATGAGTTCATAGACCAGAGAACAGATAATAAGTATTTAAATAAACAATTATATTGCAGTATGATAAGTTGCTAACACTCAAGTTATGTATCCCTGTCAGGCATACTGGCCAAATAAAGGAACTCATAATTTTATAATTGACTACTTTGTTTTCCTTAGTTAACTTAAAAAGCATATATAATAGCCAGGCATGGTGGAACACTCCTGTAATCCCAGTACTTGGGATGCTGAGACTGGAAGATCACAGGTTCAAAGCCAGCTTCAGCAACTTAATGGGATCCTGTTTCAAATACAAAACAAAATAGGGCTGAGGTTGTAGCTTGGATGTAGAATGCCCCTGGTTTCAATCCCTATTACCACACGGACACAAAAAGTAAATAAATATGAGTCATATAGTTGGTTATGGAATTTGCCATGTAGTAATTTTTTTTCAAAATTGTGATTGGGACTCCGGGGCATTATACCTCTGATCTACATCCCTAGCCCAAGTTTTCATTCTTTTTTTTTTTTTTTTTGCGGTACTGGGGATTGAACTCAGGGGCATTCTACCGCCGAGCTGTATCCCCAGCCTTATTTTTTTTTTTATTCTTTATTTTGAAACCGGGTCTCACTAAGTTGCAGAGTGCCTCACTATGTAGCTGAGGCTGGCCGCGAACCCGGATCCTCCGGTCTCAGCCTCCCGAATGCTGGGATTACAAGCGTGCGCCACCACGCCCGGCTCCAAGTTTTCATTCTTTATTTTGAAGCAGTGTCTCATTAAGTTGTGGAGGGCTTAAGTAGCTGAGGCTGGCCATGAACCTGCAATCCTCCTGTCTCAGCCTCCCAAGTATTGGGATTACAAGCATGTGCCACCCTGTCCATCTTGCCATGTAATAATTTATTGTAATTTATATTTATCAACATTTAGATGTTTTATTGTGCATCTGGTAATATTCATATGCAAACTATCTCAAGATAGTACAATCACCACATACATTTATGATCTATTAGTCTTTAGTTGCACTGTTTATATTACTTGACACTTAGGAAAATCTCAAAGGTAGATACCAAAATTAAAAAGTAAGATAGAGGAATGGTGTTGGTTGGTTTGTACACTCATTTTAGCCATGGGAGGGCGGAGGTATGGGATACATACTACATTGAGAAATAAAAATTTTAGTTAGTCCACCAGGAAGAAAATCAATTGCTCCCAAAGAATATATCACTTCAAATATGAAAACAAGTAACTCTCTCCCTGTTTAAAATGTGTGACATATTAAATAATATTTCTATAGAACATTGCTAAAATGAGTTTGTGATTTTTTTTTTGCGGTACTGGGGATTGAACTCAGGGACATTCTACCTCCAAGCTATACCCCCCCAGCCCTATTTTTTATTATTTATTTTGAAACAGGGTCTCACTAAGTTGTGGAGTGCCTCACTAGGTAGCTGAGGCACTCCAGTCGCCTCCCAAATGCTGGGATTACAAGCGTGCACCACCACACCTGGCTTGATGGTCTTTTCTGAATCAGAAATGGGAAAGGCATTGGCAATTTTTTTTTTTTTTTTTTTTTAGGGAAAAGGTGGTAAATTTGTGCTTGTGCGACCACTGCTAACAGTAATTTCAAGAGTACATTAAACCAGATGTGTTGGCACACACCTGCAATCCTAGTACTTGGGAGGCCTGGAAAGGAGGGTAGCCTCAGCAACTTAGCAAGACCTTTTTTCAAAAACAGAAATATAAAGTTCTGGGGATTAGCTCAAAGATTGAATGCCCTCAGGATCAATTCTTAGTACGACAAAAAGACAAAAGTGCTTTAAATGAATAAATTTAGTGTAATTTACTTATTACCTTAGCTGAATTCTATGGGCACCCTGTAAGTTTGATTACTATTGCTATCCTATTCTAAAGATGATGAAATTGTGACTCAGAGAGGTTAAGTGACTTAAGTCATTTCACTCTGCTAGTAAAAGGCTGAGATGATTTTCTAACTCAGGTCATTATCCTTGCCTTTTCTACATTTTGCTTTTCCTAATTGCACGATGCTTCACATTTCTCCGAAATTATCTACAGTCACTTTTCAATAAAATGTTGATATATGTTTTTTGTATGTAGTTCTACTTTCTTTAATGTGGTTTATAGAGTGAGATTTATATAATTTACATATAGAAAATGTTCCCTTTTAGTTGTCAGTTCCTTGAGTTTTGGTAGTTTTTTATGTACTTGTGTAACCATCATGATGAGCAGAACAACAATCTCACCATCATAAAATATCCCCGTGTCCCTAGTAGTGAACTCTTCCTATTAACTCCTGCCCCTAATGACGACAAATCCCTTTTCACTCCCAGATTCGCCTTTTTTTCTTATATTTTTATTAGCACATTATAGTCTCACATCATAACGTAGTTCACAGTCATAGTATATGCACCTTTTGAGAATGTCATAGTGATAGAATTATAGGATCAGTGCCAGCTTCATGGGATTGCAACCCATGCAGGCACCCTAAGCCCTATGTGTAGAAAAGCCCCATGCTTGGTTTAATACTCTGTTGTCACTGAATGGGAAGTCTTAGTTTTGAATATTAGGTCCTATTTTTTCATATTGCACTGGGCCTTACAAATTATGTAGACAGACTGATACTTGCCATGTAGATATTCACTATGGCTTTGTTCCCTTAGCATAACACATTTGAAATCATCCAGTTATATGTATCAGTACTTTGTTCCTTTTTATTGCCAAGTGATTTTTCTATCATAAAGTTCTATCAGAGTTTGATTATTTATCACAGTTAACACATCCCATTTAGAAAAACAAATACACATGCAGCTTAGCTGCCCATTCATTTCATTTTACATAAACAGGCTCTTTGAAGCTGAAACAAGCTGACTGGCTTTCAGTGTGAAAATAAAATATAAATACTATCTTTGCATTTATTTCTAAACAGAACTGTGTCTAATCTTAATGTAATTGAAATGTATATGTTGATAAGTATTTAATATTTTTTAATGTAGTAAACTTCTATAATTTGTGTGTTATCTCAGGGTAAAAGCTGCAATTACTACCAGCAAATACTCAGGAGCAAATGGAAAAAGGTTTAAAGAACATTTCAATTGTTCCAATTTGGAGAAATTAAAAATAAAATTAATATCTAAATATTCATTGTTTGTATGGTACCCAGGGCATTCTGTTTCTGAGTTATACCTCCAGCCTTTTTCTTTTTTGCTTTCTTTCTTTTTTTTTTTTTAACACAGGGTCTCACTTAAGTTACCACACTAGCCTTAAGCCTGCAATCCTATCTCAGCCTCCTACGTACTAGGATTATAGGCATGTGCCACCACACCCAGTTCAAGATTATTTCTTTATCACCAAAAAATATATTGTATTATCATGTATTTATCTTATTTGGACATTACATTCTTATGTAGCATGCATAAAACAAAATTTAGCCAATTATATAACAATTGTATCTTTAAAAGTATTTATTTCCTCCCACAAAGTACTTTGTTGGTTTGACAAGTATTGTTATGCCTATTGTTATAGAGCCGGGCGTGGTGGCGCACGCTTGTAATCCCAGCATTCGAGAGGCTGAGACTGGAGGATCCGGGTTCGAGGCCAGCCTCAGCTACCTAGTAAGGCTCTCCGCAACTTAGTGAGACTCGGTTTCAAAATAAAGAATAAAAACTCATGAGTTTCCACGTCATTAATCTAGGGTGACCCAGCTATTCTGGTCTGCTTTGGGTGGATGGGGCTGGGATCCAGGCTACAGTTTTGAATCATTGCTGTTCTATGTACCTCTCATGATCTTAGGATTGATGCTTTCCCTAGATACATTAAGATAATGAAACAACATACTAAACACAAGTATGCAGTTACTTTAGGTATTGTCCTAGAACTAGTACATTATTATTCATCATCCATTTATATATTACACTGGCCAGGGAAAGTGAAATGGGCTCATCCAACATCTACTGGAAATATATCCCTCTCACTATTATGAGTCACTATAAAGTTGTACAGGTCAAGCAGAGAGTATGATCAAAACATGCGGGGAGAAGAAATAATTGAGAAAACAGGTTGAGGAAATTGAGACACTAAAAAGTTAAATTATTGATTGATTTTTAATCTTTTATTGTTGCAATGTAACTGTATATGATAGTTGAGATTCAGAGTGATACATTCCTATATTGCACATGCCATTAGGCTAAATTATTTATATGTAATATCTTACCTTTTTTTATCTACCCACACTAAGTTTTCCGAACCAAATGTTTTGTTACAGTAACAGTTTTGGTACTTTAGATATTGTTTATAATATATATTATGCTGTTTATTCATAATATATAATATGAATATATATAGTTTTGAATGGTCCACATGCTTATTCCACCATTTAGTTTTATATATATATGTGTGTGTGTGTGTGTGTGTGTGTGTGTGTATACAAACACACATATATATTGCAGATGAGTGTGTGTGTGCATATGTATAGTTAGCTGTTTGGGAAACTAGTGTGTGTTTGTGTAGCAGGTTATTAATGATGGTAAAGAAGAAATAGTACTTGTAGCTGGTGAATTGTGTGATCTGGAGTAAGTCACCTGACCTTCTCTTTCCTAACTCTGCAATATCTTGTATAGTAGAAGGAAATAAAATAATACTTATGGAAATGTTCTGCGAGGCCTTTTGAGGGGAAATTTTATAAGACCCAGGCAAAATGTATTCCAGGATTTCATAACAGGCAAGTTTACTTTAGATGATTTTTTAAATGAATATGTTTATTGCCATAAATAGATATAGCCTAAATTAAATCTCAGTATGGCACAACATTTCCTCTAGTGTTCACATTACTGCATATGTCTAGACTTAGTTTATAAAACTGTATTGTTTATCCTGCCTCCCAATTTTTTTAGAAAAATAAATAATGCTTGGGGCATTATTAATGAGTTTTGTGTGAGTTTACAAAATTTGCTGTACTGCCCACTCTGTAGAGCAAGGCTCTCTAGGCCTTCCTTTCTGTTTCTCCATTCCTTATCTCTCCTTTGTCTTTCTCCATGTCTGTGTTTCTTTCTCTCTCTCTCTCTTGCTCTCTCCTTACTTTTCCTTTGTTTCCCCCTCTTTTGTTGTATAAGTGTAATACTTATGAGTTTCTCCCTCTAACCTATTAGAACCAGGGATTAATACCTCTTCAGGGACAGAAAGTGTGTCTTCCTCATTTATGCTTTCTCAGTCTTGACAAATTAAAAAAAAAAAAAAAAAACAAAAAACTCGTTAGCAAGTTTCTAAAAACCACAGTGTGGCAATAGTATTTCTTTACCCAAGTTTTGCATTGTTTACACACATATCCCACTATTTGTTTTTAATAATGTATTCTTATAGTGAGAAGGCATATTGAATGTTAGTGTCACCATCAATATCCCAATGCTTCTTAAAGAAATCAAGAATCTATCAAAACATTTGAGTTGTTTCATATTTGTCGTTAATAGGGAAGATGTCTATAACTCTAAATTATTCTGAGATTATTTTCAAAAGACTTATTCTTAGTCAAAGTCCTTTTATAATTGAATGACTCTACAATTTAAATCACAAGAAAATATAATCAACTAAGCAGATCAAATACACACTTCCAAGCCAGATAATATGACATAGACCCATCTTTACTTTGTTCCTTCTCATAAAACATAACTATAATTTCTGGAAGTAATTCAAGTGGCAACTAAAGGAGAGTTCTTAAAGATGGGAAAGGAACATCTAGGATGAATTTGGGAGATAAAGACAAGACAAAATCTTACTGTTTCTCCCTCTACAGATGGTAGTAATCTAGACCCAGAGTCTCCTGACCCCCAAACTAACAACAGATAGCAGAAGAGAGACATTCACTCTTCTCCAATCCAGTAAGAGTCCTCCCTATAAAAGGCCATCCTGGCATGAGAAGCAAGGGGGAAACATCAGAAGTCCTACTGAAGACAAGCATCCAGGGAAAATCCATCCCCTCCCCATGGAGCCTGAGACTTCCCTCTACCATGTGTCTGGGGCACAGGTGAGTGGATCGCCCCACAAGAGACCAGTGAGTCAGGAACTCTACCTTCTCCACAGGGAGAGAACCTCATCTCACCACATATGGCCATCACAGGAAGGTTGCTCATCTTATATGTCACCACTTCTCCATAAAGGGCAGCTTTCAACAAGTGACTAATGGAAGATGAGAGTTTCCTCATTCCTCAAAGGGATAACTCAGAGGCACATGCTTTCCACTGGCCCACAGAATTCCCCAGAAGGCATAAATTTTTGTACCCCAGGATATGAACATTTTTGATGATGCATTATTTATTGGATATAATTCCCCTGCTTTTTTCTTTGTTTACCTTCTACACCCTCATTGATTATCCCCATAATATCTTTTAAATAAAATAAAAACTTGCACCTAAACTGATGGTCTTTTTCCTAACCAACTTAACCATTATCTCTATCTGGAATTCAGAAAGACTTAGAAGAAAATAAATAGAGAAAATATGCAAAATGTGCTTTGATGCTTTTCATTCTGTTTATTTGGTCACTGTGAATATTATTTTAAATATTTGCCAGACAATCTAGCTGCATACTTAACAAAATTTAATTAATCAAATCCTTACCATTGTTCTCAAAGACACAATGACCTTAGGATATTTTAATTCTTCATTCACTCCCATGTTATATGATATTATTCTGTTGTGTTTTAGTTATCTCCTACCTCTTAAATTAAATGCTATAATAATTATTTTAGAAATTCATTGACAAATTCACCTACATGTCACTAATTTCCTCAACATTACTTTTTTTGTGTTAGGCTCAGATGCCTCCTTTAAAATATTTTCTCTATTTCCCATTGTACATACTTTAGTTGTTCTTTTAGTAAGGGTCTGTTAATGATAAGCAATATTTTTGTTATATTAAATTTAAAGTTTTAAATTATGAATATTATTTTAACTGTCAAATAATTTAATATATTTATGCAGTACATAATTATGTTTTGATATATGTATATAGGTATAATGATTAAACCTAGCTAATTAACGTATCCATCATATAGTGATATATTTGAAACTTACTCTTAGTTTTTTTGAAATATACAACTCTATTATTAACTATATTAATCCTCCTGTGTAAGATATCTCAAAACTATTTTTCCCAGCAGAAATTTTCTACCATTTGACCAGCAACTCTATTCCCTTTCTCCTCTTACCCCTCACCTCTAGTAATCACAATTGGACTCTACTTCTATGAGTTCAATTTTCTTAGTTTCAAATTGTAAGTAGCATCGGGCAGTATTCGCCTTTCTGTATCTGATTTATTTAATTATCTCATCATATTTCTGGAATGAAACCAACTTGGTGTATAATATTTTTACTATGTTGTTTAATCAATCTGCTGATGTTTTATTAAGTATTTTGCATCTATATTCATCAAGGATACTGGTCTATAGCTTTCTTTCCTTGAAGTATAATTATCTAGCTTTAGTAACAAGTTGATCATAGACTGAATTTGGAAGTGTTTCCTTTCTTTCTAGTTCATGGAATAATTGAGGAACATTGGCATTATGTCTTTAATGTTTTGGTAGAATTCAGCTGTGAATCCATCTAGTTCTAGGCTTTTCTTTGTTAGACAGCATTTTATTACTCTCTCAGTCTCTCTGTTATTAGTCTATTTAGGTTTTCTATATTCTTTTGGTTTAATTTTGACAAGTCATGTGATCATAGAAATGTATCCATTTCTTCTAGATTTTCTAAGTTACTTCAATATAAGTTTTCAAAATATTCCCTAATGGTCCTCTGGATTACAGTGGTATCTGTTGCACTATCTCATTTTTATCTCTAATTTTGAGTTTTTTGGTTAGTGTGGCTCAGAATATATTAATCTTGTTTATCTTTTTAAAACACCCAACATTTTTCTTCATTGATACTCTGTATTTGGTCTCTAATTCATTAATTTTTTACTCTGATCTTTATCATTTATTTCCTCTTACTGGTTTTGGGAATCAATATACAAAAGATGAATAGCTTTTTTACACCCTGATAATGAGTCTACTAAGAAATAAACTAAAAAAAAAATTGCATTCACAATGGCCTCAAAAATAAAGTACAAATACACTGTAGGAATAAATTTAACCAAAGAAGTAAAAGACTTCTATGCTTCTATGTAGAAAATTATGGAATGACAAAAAAATTAAATAAGACACCAGAGGATAGTAAGACCTCCCATGTTCATGGACAGACAGAATTAATATTGTTAAAATAACCTCATAATCAAATACAATCTACATATTTAATGCAATTCCCACCAAAATACCTATGACATTCTTCCCAGATGTAGAAAAAATGGCAGCTCTAAAATTTATATAGAAGAAAAAAAGAACTAGAATAGTCAAAGCAATTACAGGCAAAAAAAAAAAAAAAGTAAATCTGGAAATATCATAATACCCAATTCCAAATAATACTATAGATTCATAGTAACACAAAGAGTTTGGTGCTGGCACAAAATAGACACATAGAACCCTGGACATATAGAAGACACAGAGACAGGTCCACATGGCTATAGTCATGTGATTTACGACAAAGATGCCAAAAACTTAAGTTTGAGAAAAGATAGCTCTTTAACAAATGGTACAGTAGTACTCCTATACCTCAGGAAATAATACTAAGAAGGAGATGGCATCAATATGAGAAGTTTCTGCAAAGGAAACAGTTAACAGTGTGAAGAGAAAACCTGAAGAATGAATAAAAACATTTGCCAGCTAATCTTGTCATAGAGGTCTGATATCCAGAATATGTAAAGAACTCAAAAACTCAATACCAAAAAGAAAGAAAGAAACCAATCCATTCAAAAAATTGGCAAATGAACTAAACAGATACTTCTCAAAAAAGAAATACAAATATCCAAATATTATACGAAAAATATTCAACATCTGTAGCCTTCAGGGAAATGCAAATCAAAACTTCACAGATTCCATCTCACTCCAGTCAGAATGGCAACCGTCAAGAATAAAAATAATAGTAAATTCTGGTGACGATGTGGGTTGAAAGGAACCCTTACACACTCTTAGTGGGAATGTAAATTAGTACAGCCCTTTTGGAATCATGATGGAGGTTCCTCATAAAACTAAAAATGGTACTACAATATGATTCAGTTTAACAATCTACAGTATCCTCCAAAAAGAATTAATTACAGATATGAAGTGGATCTATTGCCTGTAGTCTCTACATTGACTTGTAATTATATCTGTACATTTTTATTTGTAGCATTCATAAACATTTTGTATTCTGATGGCAATATACTTAAACAAGATGTTGACCCAGGAGCAAACAAAATAAAGGAGAAAAATGAATTAAATACAGCATACTTTAGAGGTATATACCTTCTTAGGATTATAGCAGCTCAATTCACAAAAGTTAAATTATGGAACCAGCCTAGGTCTCGTTCAACAGATAAATGGATAAAGAAACTCTTACGGTTCCATAGCCATAGGTTGCAGAATGATGCAGCCATGCAGAAACAACAACGATTCTAGGTCAGTGGCTCTCCAACTTGCTCAAACATCAAAACCACTACAAAGGGCTTTTAAAATACTAATTTATGTCCCCACTCTTGGAGTTTCTGCTTTAGTGGGTCTTACTTGGAATTTATGTTGCTCCATTCCTCTAAGTTTTGAGGTAATTTTTTTATTAGAGGGGTAATTTGTTACTAGAGATAAATAATAACTTCCACCTGGTACTTCAGACTACTTGTTTTAGAAACCAGCTAACACTGTATGAGGATACCAAGCACCCATATGTAGGCATTCTGACTGACAGTGCTAGCAGAGGTCCCAGCAGACTACCTAACATCAACTACAAAATACAAGTGAGCAAGTCTTCATGTGATTCCATTGTGAAGGACTTTACATCGCTTCCCTGGGTGACATGTTGTGAGACAGACATGATTTGTTTCCACTGAACCTTGCCCAAGTTGAAATTTGTAAATAAGACAAATTATTATTGTGTATGCCATAAAATTCTAGGTCATTTATTATGGAGCAATAAATAAACTGTTGCAAAACAGTTATGTGCATTTAGAGTCTTTGATTTATTATTAAAAGGCTAACCTCAAATCCAGCCAAAGGAAATGGAAAACATTTTTAAAGGATTTTCTTATAAAAGTTATTTTATCAAGTGGAGACTGTTATCACACAGTTACAGTTGGAGAATTAATACATATACAATGTGCTGACTATAGTTCATTTTATAAGTCTTTAAAAATATGCTTCTACACCTGCAGAATGTAGGACACACTGCTCCACCTCTCCTTACATAATGCCCAATATAATCAATAGTTTGTTATTTTAATATACAATTAACTAGATTTTGTTAACTTGGAACATATTGGAGAAAAGGTAGTCAAAGGTAATCCCAATTTGAATATATTTTTTTACAATTTAATTGAGCTGTATATACTATAGTATATATTCGATAACTCTACTGTAGTTGAAGTACATACTATATAAGTCTATTAAATTGCAGTTTAACATGCACAATTGGTTCTGTTTTAACACACACATTCAACTAAAACTAAAACCACAATCAAAACATCAAACATTCCATAACATTCCAAAAGCTATGTCATACCACATCATCATCCAATCATTTCTCAAACTCTTTCCCCCAACTCCTTAGGTTCTTTCTATCTCTATAAATAATTTTTATATTTTTAAAAATTTTATGAAGTGTTTATAGATGACACTCATTTTTCCTACTTTTTTTCTCAGTATAATTATTCTGGTTTTGCATGTAACCATGGTAATGGTAATTTCTTTTTGACCAGTGAGTAGTATTCCAATGTATGGACAATATCATAGTTTTTCATTTTTTGGAATATTTCATGTTTTCTAGGTTATGGCTATTATAAATTATTTTGTGTATGTTTGGAATTAATTAAATTTCTCTTGAATTATACTTCTTGAAGTACATTTGCTGACTATTCTTCTAATCAAGGTCAATTTATTTTCATTATACTACAAATTGAGTCCCAGTGTTTCCTGTATAGTACATTCTGCATTTGATGGTTGTTTCACATTTGCTAGAACAAATACTTAAGAAACTTCCTGAAGAATGGTTTATTATAGGTGTGCTTTCTGAGTTGGATTTCATCAAATTGTAAGGTAACATCATCTAGCTTCAAAAAGTTGTCTTCAGTATTTTTCTTCATTCTCTTCATCTGTCATCAAGTTTCTGATAAAAATTGTGAAGGTGGTAAGATTTCTATGTATTTATTTGACTTATTTTGTGAGATGAAATTATCTCACCATGGAAGAATTTTCTTAGGTGCCTTGAAATCTGATTTATATTGGTACAGGTTTCTTTATATAACACTGATGTTGAGCTACAAACCACATACATATGGAGTTATATTTTTAGCAGTTATGAGTATATACTTGGCAAAATTTAATAAGTTTATGGAGCAGTTAAGACATTACTAGCATCTATATTTAGAACATTTTTCCCACACTAAAAAAGGTCCCTCATGACTATTTGTTGTCACTTCCAGGTCCAATAAGTCACTAAATTGCTTTCTTTAATTTGTTAGAAATTTACCTTTTTGAGAAATATGGTATAAGTAAAATGAGACTTTATCAATGTTATAATATAAGTGCACATATATATATATATATATATATTATACATGAGAGAGAGATTTCCTTCCTTTTTATTGCTCAGTAATATTCCATTATATGCATATAAAATATACATATGCTTACCCTACAAATACTTGGCAATTTGGATAGTTCTTATTTCGGACTATTATAATGAAATCACCATGAACATTGCACAATGTTTATGTGTGCATATGTTTTCATATGCCTAGCTTGATACATACCTAGTTGCAGAACTTCTGGGTTTTGTGAAAAGTATATATCCAACACTAGTAAACTTCTATACTCTAATTCATTTTACATTTTTATAAGCAATGTATGATGCTTATAGTTTCTCTATACCCTCACTATTATTCACTAAATTATTTTATTGATTAAATCATATCTATATATTACTTTAGATCTCCTACATAAATGATTATGTCCTCTGTAAAAATGTTAATTTACTATTTATGTTTCAATCTCTAAGTTATTTATTTATCCTTAAAAAAATGGCTGGAACACCGAAGAGATTGTTAAATGAGATGGTAAGAACAGATATCCTTGTTAAATTCCTGATCTTCAGGGAGAAGTATTCAGTCTTTCAACATTAAATAAAGCATTAGACAATGGTGTTTAATAGAAATCTTGTACTAGGTTATGGAAGTATTTTTAATATTTGGACATGTTTACTATTATAAGTAATACATTATTAACAGCCTAGATTTTATTCTCTTTAAGTAGCATTTCATTATTTTGAAGACAGTTATAGTGTTTTGTCATTCTGAAGACAGGTATTTGTGGAGCAGCTTGATTCCTTGAGGTTCATTTTGAAGCTTTTTCTTAGTGTCTGTCTTGAATATATAATGCTAGTATAGTCTTTAAAACTACAATCCTTCTAGGGCCCCTACTGAATTCCCCAGGGTTCGATAAATTTTCTCTACTCTGACTGATTAGAACTTGAATATGTCCTAAATTTGTATTCTTGTATAATTTCACTTTACAGCATTGTGATCACTCTGTATTGTATTCTGCAATTTCAACCTATGTGTCTGCTATTTGGCAACAGACTCCTGTGAACATCTATGCAGATTTCTGAAGCTCTTACTTCACAGAACTACCTCATCTCCATAATTTTTCCTATAAATTCCAGTGTCTCAGAGTTGCTACACTTTGAATTCAATCTCCTCAACTCAGTGCAACTGCTGTGTTCTGCCTTTATCTCCTCCTTCCTGTGCCAACTACCCAAAAGAGCCTCTAGGCAAAAAGCGAGGGTAATAATAGGGATTGTCTCTTTTGTTTCCAACTTATCTGGTTTCAATATCTGAATATAACTATGTGTTTTCAAAATTGTTTGTTTTTTTTAGTGGGAAGGCAAACTATTCTTCAACAAAATCATAATGAATAAGAACAAAAACCTTTTTATTTTAAAATCTAAAATATTGCTAATCAATTCTCTTTAAATAGTTTCTATTTCTCTACTATAATTTTAATAAGTTTATCATTGAAATTAGCCTATACATTTGTACAGACTGCCACTTGAATGATAGGACTCTTTCATATTAGTGGTATAACTTCAAATTAGTACAACCATGATGGAGATCAATATGGAAGTTCCTCAAAAGACTAGGAATGGAACCACCATACGACCCAGCTATACCACTCCTTGGTATTTTCTCAAAAGACTTAAAGTCAGAATATTATTGTGATACAAGCATTTCCATGTTCATAGTAGTACAATTCACAACAGAAAAACTATGCAACCAATCTAAGTATCTGTCAAAAGACGAATGAATAATGAAAATGTTACATATGCCCATGATGGAATTTTACTCAGCCATAAAGAACAACAAAACTATGCCATTTTCAGGAGACTGGGTGAAATTAGAGAACATTATGCTATGAGATCAGCTAGCCTCAGAAAGCCAAGAGTCAAATGTTTTCCCTCATATCTGGAAGCTAGGGAAAAAGTAGGAAAGAAAAGGGGCTTTTGCTAATCGAGGAGAGTAGCCAGTAGAGTAGCGCAATGGGATTGAGGATGGAGGTTGGGAGGAGAAAAGGGAGAATTGATGAAAGCAACAATTCAAATTATACTATGCCTGTGTATGAAGGTATCACTACCAATATCACTATTATGCATGGGGATGGGCTAGTGATACATCAAGAGAAACAAACCGAGATGTCTGCATGTTTGTATAACTTTGACCTTCACTAAGACACAGTAATAATGCACCAATAAAAGTAAAAAAAAAATAAAGTTGTAATAAAGTGATTATAAGAAATATTTTTGAGGAAATAGGCACTACTTTTATTAATTTCAACAGAGGTAGATTAACAAGTATAGGTAATTTTTGGTTTGGACTGGAATTATGAAAAATGTTATCTTTGATAGCACCTAGTATAGTTATTTTCAAATAGCAGACAACAACATATGTGTCCAAATGCTAGTATCTCATACATATGAGAAACATAACCTCCCCAATATCTGTGTAAAATAAATGATCATATTTCAAAACTATAATATCAATGCCTAGTGTCATAACTTTTACTCAGATTCATAGGATGCAAGGAAAATCCAAGGACGAAATATTTTGGTCTCCTTAATTCCAAGTTATGCCTCTGTATGTCAGGCAAAATATAGAACTTTCTTGGCTTTCTCTATTTTTCTCATTAAGCCACAGAAAGATGTTATCAATCCATTTGTCAGTACCTGAATATCATTGCTTATAAGTCACAGGAGAATTCTATAAATGGAAGTATTCTAACATATTTAAGAGATTAATCCTACAGAATAGAATGTTTTGACAAGACTCTGATCTCCCACAGGCAAAACTCTAAAGACATTTCTTTCAAAGTGGCAAACCATTATCTTGTCTTAGTATTCTAGTACTAATGACAATTTTTGTCATGTCAAGTGATTAAAAGATAAATATGGAAAAGAAAGAAGAAAGAAGCACTCTGACTGCCCCACTTGGTGACTCTAATCACAAAGAAGCAAGGTCAGAAAAAAGGAAGAAATCTGTGCCTCTGTTTCAAACATTCTTTATTCTTCCAATAATTTTAGGATTTAAAAAAAAATACTACTCCTTCACAAAAGTGAACTTACTTTTTCCAGGCAGCCAGTTATTAGGTTCTTGATTTTTTAATAGTGTGTCTAATGACATTGAAACACATTATAGGTACTAATGAAATATGGGAGGCTTTGAGACTGAACCAGGTACCATTATTTCACCCACTGTTTAAGCCTGCTCTGACATGGATATAAAGGTGCAAATCCCATGGAAGAAACATACTCAATCATCTCTTTCAGAGACATAGTTTATATCAGGGTTAGTCTTAGCATAAAGCTCCCAAAATGACAAATTACATCAAATTCCACTAAGAAGCTAATATGTGAATATCTGAGAAATGTTCCCTTGGGTCCCTTCTTTACCATCCCTGCACCATCCCCTCCTGATTGGGATAAAATGTTCTGATACTTCTGTACCATAAATGACTGATAGTACTGCACTTACACAAATACTCATACATAATTATAAGTTGTTTAAAGACTGAGGCAAAACCTTCACCATCTTTTTACCTAAATGTTTTATACTTGGTTGAAAGTGTAAATGTTAGTTATTATTACTTCTGTTAAAAAAAAAAAAAAAGATTAGCTTACAGCTGGTCAACAAGTATTCAGTAAACACTCTTAGCATACTCTACATCAGGCACCATGTGAAGCATTAAAAGTCAACTGATCACAAGTTTGAAAGAGCCTCTGGAGAAGATGATGGAAACACCATAGATCTTGTTCAGCATAAGTTGTAAGAAGGTCTCATTAAAAGACTTATTGATTGCTGTGTGCATATATGTCTCCATCACTTTGAACTTCATCAGGATGTATGATTACAATGTAATCAATACAATGCAACCAATACATATAGGAAGAGAAAAAAAAAACATTTTCCTAGTAATACCAGAGCATTATTTGTTTCTTTCCATTTATGAACTCTTACACCGAGATTGTGATAGCAATGGTTGGTAATAGTTCTGGTGCAGTAACCGGAATCATGACAGTGTTACCAAATCGTGAGATGTTTGTTTTGTCTTCAGTACTGCAAACTTTTGGTAAAAATTAAAAAGAAAATGCCAGTTTCACTTACATTGATTTTTCTTTTAAATGCATTTAAAAAATACTCTGCAGTGCCGTGAAACAGGAAATAATTCTAAAAACATTTTTTTAAAGGTATACAAAAGTAGGATGGTTATCTTTAGGGAGAATACTTGGGTGACTGAATTTGAGATGAACTAGATACTTTTTTTTTTCCATGAAAGCATGACTTTCATGAAAGAATGATGAACATGAAAACAATGGTTCTTTAGATTTGATTAGTTAATATTTCAAAATTAATGAAGTGATACTCAGTTCTGTGTGTACATATGACTATATTATTTTGAACCCCATTATGATGTATAATTACAAAACACCAATAAAAGAATTTTTAAAAAGGGCTGAGTATATATATTGGAGGTAGAATGTACCTGGGCTCAATCCCCAGTACCACAAAAAAAAAAAAAAAAAATTGAGATCAGTGAAATATAGGAAATGTGACAAAGATCATTTTTTGGAAAGTAAATAATATCCAATTTATAAATTTGAGTAAATATTGTTAAATGACTTTTAAATATTGGTTAAATGATCTATTATTTATTTAACTTTATGAAACAGGACTAAAGTTCTAAAATATTTGAAAAATCTGGATCAAAGAAGGGAGGTGGTTTGGGAGAGAGGGTGGTGGGTGGAGAAAGGGTGAATTAATGAAGGAAACACTTCCTCGGACATTATGTAGGGATGTGAGAATACCAATGCCAATCTCAATATCCTGTATGGGAAATGGGAGTGAGGAGGTTGCTGGGGGAAAACTCACCAAGTGCTGTATGCATGCACCGTCATATATATTATATATGACATGTATAATGTCACCGTCACTGTGAACTACATCATGATGTGAGACTATAACGCAACAATAAAATATATTTTAAGAAAATAAAAATCTGCATGATTTAAGTGAAGTATCAAAATCTGAAATAAAGTTGGGGAGATCAAATATAACAAATCTCAGATATTTCCAGGGAAATGTTTTCTTAATATATAATTTTCTTTGATATTTATGCTTATAATAAAAAGTATTCCTCATGTTCTAAACATATGCTTGACAAGAGTACTCATTTCTTCATCAGCTTTAATATATTTCAAAGTCACAGCCCTATGAAATAGGTTTTATTACTCTCTTCCATTATAGAGATGAGAAAACTGATAATCAGAGAGATACAGTTTTTTGCCTACAGATAATAAGTGGTCAAGCTTAGACATTAGCTCAATATGTATGAGTGCAACATCCGTGTGATAAACCATTCTTCTTCTTTTGAGTTTCTTTTTTAAAAATAATTATTTTATGTGTATTTTTGGGGAACAGCATACCACGATGTCCTTTATTAAATTACTCTAATAGTGCACTTCAATTATATATCATAGTAAAATTCAATGTGATAAAAACATACATGCATACAACTCTTGGTGTATTCCCCTCCATGCACATGTTAGTGAAATTAGTAGTATTACCTTCACACATTCCTGTAGTATTATTTGAACCATTTCCTTCCATAATCCTCCTTGTTTCCCTTTCTAACTTCCTCCCAACCCCTTCCACTACTCTGCAGGTCTTTCTCCATATTATTTAAAGTCTCCTATGGGAATTTTGAGCTCTAAATTAAAAATACTTGAGCAAGTCACATATCAAATAATACATTCATTCCACTTTGATGGGCCATTTCAATGAATGTTAAACTTAATTCTAAGTTTTCAAAAAACAACTGCTTCAACTAATCTAAAATCTTCATTTCATAGACTAAGAAAGTAAAATATTTTAATTGATTCAAGCAAATCAACCAAAATCTAGATCCTTTATTGACAGATCAGCCAAGTTTACTTCTCACAAATCCATACTATTGTATGCTGGGATGTAGCTCAGTGGTAGATCACTTGCATAACATGTGCAGTGCCCTGGGCTCTATCCCAGGAGCCACAAATAAACAAATGCATACCATTACTTTGTCACAAATGACCAGATAGATGCTGGCTGAAATTGCAAATTTACATGGTATCCCATAAAAGTAACAATTGTTAACTAAATAAAATAAAATATTTATAGATTATAATTGATATCATTAAATATGAGCACACCACATAAAATTTATTCATGCATCTATCCATCTGTTCATTATGACATGTATTCTAAATGTTTTTTTTACTTGTTAAACTCTCCATTTGTGTTCAGAGGAAAGATGATGCTTTAAATCATAGAAAATTCATAGTGCATATCAAATAATTATAAATTAAATCAAAGACAGGGTACCAATCTTTAAGGAAATAGAGGTAGACATGTAAACTTATAACAAACTATAATACAATCTATATCAATAAACATAAATAAAATCTTATTAAATTAGAAAAGAAAAAAACTAAATGCAAACAGGTTAGAATAGTAAAAAGAGTAGAGTGTCCAAAAAGAGTATTAACATCAAAGTAGGAATCATTATGGAAGGGGTGAGAGGTCACCAATAAGTATACTATAGACTGCACTAATTTTTATCCAAAGATATAAGGCATACAACACTCTGGGAGAAATAATCCCAATCTCTTTAGTCTGCAAGACTATAAAGACATATAGATTGAAGTAATATAAAATGATTATTAATAAATACTAGAGATTTGCAGAAGAATGTTAATTATATGATTGTACAGATTCATTGTTTGCAAAAGTTTTACAAAAGAGAGAAGTACGTAGTTCTTTGGAACTACATAGAAGGAATGATCTATAGTACATCCATAGAACATATCTGTGGGGAGAAGAGAAAATCATTACAAAGGCAATAAGGTACAAATGATTAAGACTAAATGAGAGAAGAGTTAATTTAGATCTACACAATTATTTTGCTTATCAATTAGATGCTGGGCCTACTAACAAATTTGCCATACAACTGTGCACTTTCATGTAAGTACATGGTTTACTAAAGCAAATGTAAACTGGTACAAATATATTTTCCTCCATGATGAAGATCAAAATATAACTCTATGAACTATAGAGAAAGAGTTTGCAAGTGCATTATTTTAGATTTTACTTTTTATCTGTTTACATGAATTGTTTTTCCATAAAGTTCTTTTCTTCACCAATACAAATAAAAACCACTTATTAATTTGTTTTCATTATTATCACCTTCCATTCCACAGTAGAGGGTTAGGCTCAATCAATACTTTAATATTCACATTCCCTTAATTAGAATGTTCATGCTTTCCTTAATAAGAGCAAAAAAATCTCAAGAAATTAGCTAAGATGATAATGATGATGGTTTGATAACTTCATGGATATATATTTGTCTCCAAACATATCAATTTGTATACATTAAATATCTATAAGTTTTTATGTTAGTTACATCTCAAAAAGCAATTTCAAAAGAAATTTGCTAATTTTTATGCTTTGCTACAGACATATTTTCTTTATCCACTGGCCATATGTACAAAATTTTAAAAAATATAAAATCACACATTCATATGAGTATAACAATTACTCACAAATTTTATATATATATGTATGAGTATCTATTATACATTCATATAACATTTAATTACCAATTTTGTATATATGCATGTATTTCAAGACTCATAGATGAAGATTTTAGCATCAAAATGATAATAATGGAAACACTTTTTAACCATCTTCTTAAATACTAATATGGTGTTGGTCTAAGAATAGGTGCTTAATAAAATCTTATTTCTAACAAAGTAATGTCAGAAGCTTCCTAATGTGTAGGTTAATTGTCAGATTTCCAATATTGACAACCTAGAACCCTGAGGACAAAATTACACAACAGTTACGAGTGGAGTTCCTAATAAAATATAAATAAGGGAGATTGCTATAAACTCCATCAAGGGAGACAAATCTAATTCAGGGATGAAGTGTAATTGTTGAACAAAGGTTCAAAAGCACTAACAGCATTAGGGACAAAAGAGCAGGAAACAAAAAACAAGTCTATAGTAGGGATTCAACACTGGTTGCTAACTACAATATAAAGTAAGTAGTCAGGTTTGAAATAAGTAGAATGTGTTCAGCTGTATTCTGTTGATGTTAGACATGATTTAATTGATATATTCAGGTGTTTCTTATTACAATAATACTTATCAATTTTGTATATGAAAACAGAAAAAAAGGGTGCATTCTAAAAGTTTGGATTTTATATTCTCCATAGGTTTTTATCTTTAGTCTCTTCCAGTTTGCCTTGGTAATTGTGTCTTCTATACACTTAAGGGTAACTACATTTTCTTACTTTTTTATGCAAATATGTGTGTATTACTGCTTGTATTCAATTAATTGCACATGTATGTACATTTTACCAAGTGATCTCCAACTCAAATGGAAAAGAACAAATCTTATTTTTTTCTAATAATCACAGATTTAATAGAAATGGAAACACAGTCCTCCTTCTATCTCATTTCATTTTCTTTTTTTTTTGTTTCATTTTTTTGTCTGTTTGTTTTGGTCATAGATACTCAAAATAATCATTATAGCAGAGAAGCTAATCAGATGGTCATTGGAGTCACACAGCCCTGACACTTTTCATTATTAGGAACATAAATTTATGAATTTAAGATTACCTGTCTCCAACAGAAAGGTAATATTATTTAAATATCTAGTTAATTTTTCTATAACCTTTACATTAAGAGCAAGATTTTGCAATGTTCTTCTAAAATATTGATTACAAAATGACCAACTTCAGAAGAGTACCAAGATGATCTGAACATATTTTCCTCAATTAAAGAAAGCACTAGGAATATTCTTCAAACTTGTATTTTATTAAATTATGCATTTAATAATTGCTGATAATAATTATATGTATACACATTTACTTGAAGTTAAGCATTTGCTAGGGTCTATTGGAATCTTCAAGATGATGAGAGAATTACTAATAATCATTCTGCTCTTTAGCCAAAAGGAAGAGTAATGTAAAAATGGCCAAATTGTAAGGAATATCAACTGCTAACTTTTCCTTCTTTTTTTATGGTTATGAGGATTGAATCCTGTCTCAGTCTTCCAAGTACTGCTAACTTTTCAAGTTCTTATTCAAGCGGCTTAGTCCTTTGAGTTAGTGGATCCTAACTCAAAGCAAAGACCATGCTTTTGAAGACCTGCCTTTATCAATAGGAACATCAACAGATAGTCAGCTTTATTTTTCTTTCTTGAGACTACTTCAGCTATCCGTAGTCTTTTGTGATTCCACATGAATTTTTGAATGGTTGTGTGTGGTTTTGTTTTTTGTTTGTTTGTTTGTTTCTGTAAATTCTTTCAGGAAGAAGGTGAAGGGGCCCATATTCATCACTGTCATGAACATAGTACTACATAGCATTTAGGCAAGAGAAAGGAATAAAAGGCTCTCAAGTCAGAAATCATGGAGAAAAACTGATCTTGTTTGCAGATGGCATGCATCTATATACAGAAACCCTTAAATAATTTTTATAACTAATAAATTCAACATTAAAAAATAAGTTCCATTCCTATATGTGAACAATATAGTATCTGAAAATGATACTATTAAGCAATCCCAGCTGGATATAGTGGTGCTTGCCTGTAATATGGTCTTGGGAGGCTGAAACAGGGAGATTGCAAGTTTGAGTCCAGCCTCAGTAATTTAACAAGATTTTCAACAAACGAGTATGATACTGTCTCAAAACCAAAAATAAAAAGGGCTGAGTGTGTAGCTTAGAGATAGAATCTCCTACCTCTAAGCTACCTCTGGATTCAATCCCCAGTACTGCACCAAAAATTGAACTTCCAACCAGATGTGGTGGCACACACTTTTAATCCCCCTGAGATTGGAGGATCGCAAGTTTGAGGACAGCCTCAGCAAGTAGTGAGACTCTCATCAACTTAGCCAGACCCTGTTTCAAAATAAAAATAAAATAGTGCTAGGGGTGTAGCTCAAATGTAGAATGTCCCTGGGTTCTACCACAATAAAAATAAATAAATAAATAAATAAATAAATAAATAAATAAATAAATAAATAAATATATAAAAAGTAAAACAGCCACATTTTAATGTCATAATGAGTAAAAACTTAGGTATGTGCTTAACTACCTCCTTAGTTGTACTAAAAACTACCTCCTTAGTTGGTACTAAAAACTACCAAATATTGATGAAATTGAAGATAATCCAAATAAGTGGAAATAATCCTAATGTTCATGAATTAGAAAACCTAATATTGTTAAAAATATCAATACTATTCAAAATGATCTACAGATTTATCTTAATTTCTATAAAAATACTAAAGACTGACCAAGTTATTGATGAAGTGTATTTAAAGATGATATATACAATAGAACCACAAAGAAATGGTGATGGATTTTACCAGGCCTACTGAGGGAGGCAAGGTTTATAAAGAGGTTAATCTTGAGTTAATACTGAAGAATTAAGGTGTAGGCATGACAGTCAAGGGTACAAGGGAATTTATGAAATGAAAAGTATA
This sequence comes from Graphiurus murinus, assembly GCA_004027655.1. Taxonomy (NCBI): domain Eukaryota; kingdom Metazoa; phylum Chordata; class Mammalia; order Rodentia; family Gliridae; genus Graphiurus; species Graphiurus murinus. The sequence goes on from PVLC010015541.1 coordinate 29,416, forward strand.
TTTTCAAAGCTCTCCAAATATATGCCATCAGAATTTTCTTCCAGGGATTACAAAACTCCTTAAGGAAAGACAAATTTGTCTCATTTAACAGGAATATAAATTAAACAATGGATTGAAGAATTTTTATTTATATCTAGGTACATAAAGTAGTTATTTCTCCTTTAACTGGAAATCTCAAATGATATTTCTTATTCAATATCAATTTACAATTGTTTTAATACTCTGAATTTGTGTGAGTAAATACACATGATGATATATCTGCAATTTTAAATACCATTGAGGTATTGCAATCTTAGAAGAGAATGGATATTTTTGAATTTAATTTGAAATTTATTTTAAGAACACTGTAAATCAATTCATACTAAAATAGATTTGCTAATATCATCTTTTAGTTTGTACAATTAGCATAATAGATCTATAATATTTTTGAAATAAAACATTTTTAAAATAAATGTTCTGCATTATTCAAATTCTATGACAAACACTTAAATTAATATAGCACCAAACAAATGTCATGTCACTCATGATGCCTTCAATTACTTCAATATTTTTCTTGCTAATCTTTATAAACTTTGTATACCATTTATTTTATGCCAATGCCTTATATTTCTCAACAAGTCTATTATAGAAATGTTTTCCTTTGGTAAGTTTAATTCTTTTTCCCATGCTCGGGAGAAAAAATTTAGATTTAAGCATAATGAATTGAGATATAAGCAAAAGTATCTCACTTAGTTCAAGAATTTGTCCATTCACCCTTCCTTAGTCATTTACTTATTCCTCCACTTAAACCATTTGAGCACTCACTATATGCAAGCAACCCTGATATTGAACACCTTAAGGACATGCATAGGAGAGTGAACTACTGACGCTGATTTTATACAGGTGACGTCTTCTTTCCCCAGAAACTCTTTCTCCTGGTGATTCCAGATCCCCACAGCCCATCTATGAACCTTGCTTTCCTTTCATCCATGTTGATATTACCCATAGTCCTTACACATAGTTTTCAGACTCCACTACAACCATTTTCCAAATTTCTGTTTTTCTCCTAATGTATCTCTCCTCGTTTTTTTCTCACCCTTTTAGTTGTCCCACTTCTCTCATCATAAATATGCTAGAGAAAGTATTTTGTATACTGAATCCCCATATATGCAGTTCTTAGAAACTTCATCTTAGATGATAGATTTTCTGTGTCAGCAGTCCAAAGCCCTAGAAGGTCTCTTTTATTTAAAATACTCATATTTCTTTCCACCTAATTTGCTCCCTGATTCCCTATGAAGCTTCAAGATATCCCCTTTAACAGCATCCTCTAAAGTTCTGTGTCATGTTTTATTTTCTTAAGGTTGATAACATTCTCTTATGTTTTGTTCACTATGACAACTTCTTCAGTATCCTTACTTTTAAATCAATTGCCTTAGATTCCAAGGAACAATTCCCCATTTTCTATTTATTATGCTAATTCACATTAAACTCTAATATTAACTTAACACAAGGTCCTTAACACACTTTGATTTTCACACAGCACATGATCTTTTATTTTATTATAACCAGAACTTAAATCTCAAAGATATTAATCTAAAATGATAGGGGATAAAAGAATAGAAAATCTACTATTTAAGAAACTATTTTACCTATTTAGGTAATATTTAATGTGATCATGAACTGTAATATTCACATTTCTTTTAATGAGAGATGCTGGATTTGAAAGATTAAAGAAACTAAAACTTGATCGAATTCCTGATCAAATCACCCCCACACACATATATACACACAGACACACTAATGAATTTTTACAAAAGCCACACTATTATCTACCACTGTTAATATAAATTATAGCTTTGGCTATCTTTCTTTAGTTTTTCAACATTTGATAGAGGAATAAGTAGAAGATATGTTTTATTTTCTTTTTTATACTTTTATTTGTGCATGACAGTGTCAGATCGTAATGTAGTTCATGGAGATGGTGACATATATGCACCCAGCATTTGGTGGACTTTCCACCAGCTCTCTATCCATCTCCCCCTTCCCCACACAGGTATTAGGATTGATGTTGGCATTTTCACATATGTACCTAATATCCTTGGAAGTGATTCTTTCATTGATCCTCCCTCCCACCCATCTCCCTTCCCCTACACCACCTCCCTGGATCCACTAGAGTTTCTCCTCCATTATCTGAAGTACCTCTGGTATCCCAATTACTCCCTAGCTTCTGCATATAAGAGAAAACATATGACCCATCACTTTCTATGACTGACTAATCTCACTTAACAATGATCTCCAGGTCCATCCATTTTCATGCAGATGACATAATTTTATTCTTCTTTATTGCTAAGTAGAATTCCATTGTGTGTGTGTGTGTATATATATATATATATATATATATATATATATATATATATATATATATATATATATATATATATATATATCTACAATTGAGAACAACAGTATGATTACAGTGATAAATGGGAACTGACCTAAGTGTTTCACTGTTGGGAAGATAATAAGGAATTCAGGGAGATGTGGATATGGTACCATGTAGCATTAACAGCTGTCTTGCAATGCTGTTCAATTTTCCAAGAGAAGTCAGACATCACCTATTAAACAAAAGCCATCAACTTTTTAGATGTTTATGACTATTTTTTCTTTTTTTAATTATAGATTTTGTTATCACTTTGCCAGATCTATAGATGTTGAAGACTTGCCTTGGTGGGCAGAGACAGAAGGCTTCTTTGTTAAGAACAAAAGTAAATTCAGACAGTCACATGAAATTTGCTATCATTCTGGTGTATTATGCTATGTGACACATGGAGTCATATTTTTTCCACTACAATTGGAAAACTTTGCCAAAGCATCTTAAATGTATATAAAGGAGCAAATCTTTCCGTACAGAGAATGAGGGCAGATGGGATGGGTGGTATAGTCTGAGTCTCTTTTATAAAATTCAGAAAACCATATTCAGTGAGTGATTAAGCAAAGGTTCTCCAAAACTGAAATGCTAAAATTTTCTTTAAGAAACAGAACACTTACAATATCTATTTCCATCCATGATCCCTTCAGTCAATTCCTTAACTGCTCTTTGGAGACACAATCTGCTCCCTTTTCAACAGCTTCTAAACTGTCTGTCCTTCCTGCCCTTAAGATCTTCTAATCTATTTGAAGCACCTAAAAGGACAACCTTTGATATGATACATCAGTACCTGCTCTTGTCAATCAAATGCAGTAAGCACAAGTGAGTTTCAACAAGGCCCTTCTGCTATGTTTAGAATACAATTGAAAGTATGTAAGACTAGCATCTGGAAATAATCTTTTGAATAAGTTGAGAAAATATTTTTTTCTAAAAATATTCAGACTAGAAATTGTCCCTCACCTCTCTAAAGACAAGTAATAAAGCAATGGGATTTTCAGGTGTTCACATGTAGAGGGCATATGGCAGTTGGCATCTACTGAGTGTATGCATATTTAACAAAAGTCATACCTCCAACTTTGCCTCAATGCACAAATTTCTGCAACAGCAATCAAGGGCAGAAATGGCAGAATGGTAAGGAGAGTTTCTCTGGTAAACTCAAACATTTTATATTATTTGTCTCATGTTTATTTGTATGTAAGTTAAATATTTGGTAAACTACTTATAGTTTGCTATTTTGGAATACAGATTTGATTTGTTCTTCAACCAAATTTGTTTTTATACAAAGCAGATTGTCTGTTACAACTAAGGTGAGGGACCAAGTTTCAGTCTATTCTGTGTGAATGATATTTTCACATTAATATATATTAATAAATGTGAATTATTTTGAGATTTAATGTGTGTGTTGGCACCTAGTATAGTTTCTTGTATATAATAAATACTGAATAAATTTTGCTAGATTTAAATTTAAGTCTTTGTGACCATACTTTAAAAATATAAGTTGTTTCTACTCTGAACTAGAGAACTTCCTGATACTCTCTTTAGAACATATATGCTCCATTCTAGCCGGGCGTGGTGGCGCACGCTTGTAATCTCAGCATTCGGGAGGCTGAGACCAGAGGATCCGGGTAGGGCTGGGGTTATAGCTTGGAGGTAGAATGCCTCTGAGTTCAATCCCCAGTACCGCAAAAAAAAAACAAAAAAAAAAAACAAACATATATGCTCCATTCCAACTTTGCTTCCTCTCTTAAAAATGTCTACTAACTTTGCCAAATAAATCTTTTATGCTTATCCTAACAAAAATCAATAAAGAGTTGGCCTATCTGCATCTTATCTTCCCCCCGCTAGCATTTTCTTAGTATTTATTCAATGAATTATGAGTATTAGGGACTTGAGAATTGTTTTTATGTCTTTATACATGGGGTAGCATGTAACTCAAAGGATTCATTTTTAAAATAAGCTCTTTAGCACACCACCGTATGATATGTTATTGCCTTATATTGATAACAATCATATCTTAACACAGCTATTATCCTTTTCTAACATTATCTATACATCAATAACTTGTAGCCAAGTAAATCTGGGAATAAAAATATTTTTGAATTTATTTACCCTGAGGACTACACTGATAATTCTTCTCAGAGGTCAAATAGAGAACTGTCTCATGGATTATTTTGTTTATCATAGAGTTTAATATTTCTAACAGCATCACAGAGAACTGTGTTCACATTGAGAGACATATTACTTTGAAATTTAAGTCACTCCATCTCAGTGTTTTAGTATCTCCTAAAGAAAATAACAGGGATTCCATCTGTGTTGTGACATTTTTCTCAGTTGCCATTTCACTGGTTCCTGACAGTTCTTCAATAATAGTGGGTCACAGAGCTCATTTCATAAAAAAGACAAGAATTTTTGCATATCTGTATGTTACTTATGGTTCACAAATGAAGATCTTCATGTTTAGAATAATATTCCTATTATAGGACTTTGCATTTCTTACCTTGTGCTTTTAAAATGTTTTTATCTTTGTCTAAATTTCCAACATTAAAACAAAACCCTTGATTACTAGGAATTACCTGTGAAGAAATTGATAAGTAGAATTATAATATTCCTGGTTGGTGAAAAATTGCATTTTCTATATCTTCTCAATAGAGTAGATTCAGAAAAAGGAAATAGAATATCTTCACATCATTTTCCCTTCCTTTCTATATGATGTTTATCATGGACACAAAATGGCTTCTGTATAAGGTATTGTTAGTCTAATTCATTAAGCTTTATGCACTTAGTACATCAATTTTATGTAGGGATAAACTTCAAAAATAATCTTCTTTTAGGACTTCTTTCTCTTTACTGACAATATGCCAGAGCAATTGTTTGTTATTTGGTTAGGAATTATTTGTGCACATTGGAATTGAGGATAGTTGACTTTGGCTTGGAAAAAATGTATTTCACTTTTATATCTTTTCCACTCACTAAATAAAATCAATCACATTACAATCATACATTATTACTAGGGAAAGCAAAATGGTTTTCCATTAGTAGAAAACATTAATTTCTTAACCCAATCAACATGTACTTCTGAGTTTTGTTATAAAATAATATCACCTAGTTAGAATATGGGGAAGATATGGAAGCCTGATCCTTCTCAGTAAATACTTACACCAAGAGTTAAGTTCTAAATACAGAGGGCCCTTGGTTTAAACCTTAGCTCTTGTATTTTTTTTTTTTTTTTTTTGGCTTTGGGTATATTGTTTAGGTATCTAATTATAAAGATAGTAGTACCTTCCTCACAGAACTGACTATTGATTAAATAAGATTAATTTATATAATTTATTTAGCAAAGTACTTCACAAATGGTACTAATTGGATAAATATTAACTGTGGAAGCTAGTCTATCTGGCATCTAATTCCAAATACTCCCACTATATCAACTGCAGGAGTAAACCTTTACTAGATAAAAAGTTTATAAATTATCTCCCTTAGGTCCTCTTTAGGACAAGCATGGAAAAATAAAGTCTTTAAAAATTCCTACTATAGAGCAATATTTGTAACATAATCATGAACTCAGATAACAGTCTAAACATAGTTTATAATATCTGAAAGATATACCTGGTAGTTACAAATGGTTGCCACAAGTTTGTAGGATTAATCTGGGCAACTCCCTTTCATAACTGGCATTACCTGTATGTGGAAGAAACCAAGTTACTGACAACTAACTGAGATCCTCTTAAATTGAAGTATGTGGGGCTCTTACATTAAAGACAATGAAACTACTTTTCTGCTGCAAGCATTAACACCATCAATTGAAAAAAATGATGGGCCTCTTACAGAACTGACAGAAAGGTTGTTGAACAAAACTTGAGACATAGGCAGGAGTTCAGGAAGGGCTGTGGTCGCATCAGCATGACCCCTCAGCCTCTGCTGCAGAACATCAAGGGCAACTCTTTGCACATAGATAGCACCAAACTAGGTGCTACTGCCGTTGCTGCTGCCATCTGCTGTCAGAAGGGATTCTGCACAGCTTCTGCATATTGGCATCCACTAAGGTGAAGTTTGCCCATGTGCTGGTTACAAAGAAAGTTAATCAAACAAACACTTCTCATTTCTAATTCTTTTTTTTTTTTTACCTCCTACTCAACATTTTTATTTTTTAGCATGGATTTTTATACATTTCTTGGGTACAACAGGGTTAATCACACATCTTTGTTGGGTACAAGCTAGTATAGGTAAAGACATCCATGCACACATTTCTCATTAACCTTTCCCCAATTCCCCCCCCCCTCCTTCTCCCTCCTTCTCAAGGTCAGTTTAGTGATTCACTTTGATGTGATCTTGTAAGTACATCATGCTCATTAGGGTGTCCTCCCCTCCCCCCATCATCTTCCGTTAAATCAAATTCTTTGTTCACCTAAAAATTCTCCTTCATCTGGAGTCCCTCTTATGTCCCATTTTCTCCCTAGCTTCCACATATTAGGGACAGCATTCGATTTTTAACTTTTTGTGACTGACTAATCTCACTCAACATAATGTTTTCCAGTTCCTTCCATTTCCTTGCAAATAACATGATTTTGTTCTTCTTTAAGGCTGAGTAAAATTCCATTGTGTACATATCCCATAGTTTTGTAATCTATTCATCTGTTGATGGACATCTTGGCTGGTTCCATAGTTTGGCAATTGTAAACTGTGCAGCTATAAACATAGATATACATTCGGTGGTCTGATAGTTTGGTTTCCTTTCTTTTGGGTAGATACCCAGTAGAGGGATCGCTGGATCATATGGTAGGATCATTCCCATTCGTCTGAGGATCCTCCATACTGCTGGATCATATGGTAGGCTCATTCCCATTTGTCTGAGGATCCTCCATACTGTTTTCCAAAGTGGTTGCACCAATTTGCAATCCCACCAACAATGTATTAGGGTTCCCACTTCTCCACACCCTCGCCAGCATTTGTTCATGTTTGTGTTCTTGATAGTTGCCATTCTGATTGGAGTTAGGTGAAATCTCAAGGTAGTTTTGATTTGCATCTCTCTGATTGCTAAAGATGTGGAACATTTCCTCATACATTTATTGGCCATTTGTATTTCTTCTTTTGTGAAGTGTCTATTTAGATCCTTTTCCCATTTTTTGATTGGGTTATTTGTTTTCTTAGCTGTGAGTTTCTTGAGTTCTCTGTATATCCTAGGTATGAGTCCTCTGTCAGATGAGTAGCTGGCAATGATTTTCTCCCACTCTGTGGGTTCTCTGTTGAGGTTCTTGATAGTTTCCTTTGCTGCACAGAAGCTCTTCAGTTTAATGTAATCCCATGTATTGATGTTCCTTTGAGTTGCTTGTGCTTTGGGGG
>PVLC010015542.1:0-28855 GCA_004027655.1 Graphiurus murinus
TAAATAAATAAATAAGTAAACATCAATCTCTACCCCTGAGCTACATCCCTAGACCTTTTATTATTTGTTTTATTTTGAAATAGAGCCTTGCTAAGTTATACATGCTGGTCTAAAACCTGCAATTCTCCTGCCTTAGCCTCCCAAGTACTGGAGTTACAGGAGTGTGCCACCACATCTGGCCCAAATGTATTAATTTGCAATGGAATGATTTTCAGAAAATAATTTGTTTTTATATCCAGCTCCGTTATCATTTCATAATACTGTTGATTGTTTTTCTTTGTTTAACACATCTTAGTAGTCATTCTGTAAGAGGTTTACTAGAGATGAGAATGGCTGTAAGTTCACTGTACCTCTTAGCTTATGTTCATGAGCACTAGCTGCCCCCTGCACAGCCACAGCAGCCATGCAACATCTCCAGGAATGAAGGGCAGGAGAAAGTCATAATGAGAGCAGGAGGGAACTCTAGTACTACTCAAGGGAAAGAAGACTCAATTTTATTAAATCTTATATTAAGTGGCATGTAAAATAAGAAAACTACTGTTCACAGAGAGATCAAAAAGTAAAAAGGTAATGTAGGAATGGCAGTATCTTAAGCTAAATGATTATCCATTGCTATTTAATTGAAATTACTTTTATAATTTCAGAATAAAATATGGCATACTGTGAGGTATTTTGTAATACAGAAGAAAAAATTCCCTTTCAGATTTAAAGCTGATTGCATCAACTTTGCACATATCAGGAAATGGGGGAAACCCAAGGAAGAAAAAAGGGAAAAATATGTTATTTCCCCAGTTCTCACAGAATTTTTCACACTAGTTTTTCCAAGTAGACTGTATATAGATTTGTGTAGACTGTGACATGCTTCTGATCCCTGATACTGGTATGCAGCCTGATACAATGTGCGATGGGAGTGATAGCAACTGAAGACCTAAGAGCAGAATCTGTCCTGGAATAGTAAACAGATCATTGCTTCCATCAACCAGTGGTACATGCCACCTGCTATACGACAATTTCCAGCTGGCTCACAGAAAAGGATTGCAGCAACAATAAGAACATGCGTGACATAGGGAAGGGCACCCCTTAGGGTTTGAATGTCCTCTTCAGAATGCATGTGGAGATATAATTGCCATTGCAACAGTGTGGAGACATGGGGCCTTGAAGAGGTGGTTAGGCCATGAGGGCTCTGCTCTCATGACCGGATTATGTTATTATTGCAGGAGTGAGCTCCTGCTACAACACTGAGTTTGCCCAGGATTGTTTGTCCTGCCATCATGTCATGACACAGCACAAAGTCTCCTTCCAGGTGGCAGCTCAATGCTCTTGGACTTCCTAGCCACCAGAATCATAAGCCAAATGTATGTCTTCATTATGAATTACCCATTCTGTTGTATTCTATTATAGTAGCAAAAAACTAATTAAGACTGTAACCATTAAGAACCAAATATATGAAGGTATTGCTACCAATCTGACTAACATGTATGAGGAGGGAGGAGGGATCAGGGTGGATGGGAAAGGAAATACAAGTGTTATGTGTATGTATGTTTGTATCTCTTTGAATCTCACTATGACTTATAATTACAATGTACCAGTAAAAGTTAAAAAAATAAATTCAGGCATGGTGGCACACACTTGTAATTCAAGGACTTGGGAGACTGAGACAGGAGAATGACAGGTTCTCAGCCAGCCTCAGCTTAGTGAGGCCCTATTTTGTTCAAAATAAAGAACAAAAAATAGGACTGGGGGTGTAGCTCAGAGGTAGATTGCCCCTGGTTCAATCCCTGGTCCATACAATAAATAAATAAATAAATAAATAAATAAATAAATAAATAAATAAATAAATAAGCACAGAAACCTAATAAAAGAGCACAATGCCTTCAAATTCACTACACAATATTTATTTAGCTCATTTTGAACTTTAATATTTCTAGAATCAACTCAGTTATTAGAGGTAGTAGCAATTTGTACTATTCTCTATATATAGATCCAGACAATAGATATTGCCTATTTTCCCTCATATATGGAATCTCAAAAAAACAAAAAGCAGAATATGAAAGTAGCAAGAAAACTATTAGAGAGGAGAAATGGGGGCAGAAGAGGGGAAAAGGAAGATTAATAGTGGTAATAGATGATAGATATGATCAAAGTATGTTATATGCATGTACAAATATGCCCCTGCAAAGCCCATTATTCTATATAATAAAAATGCACTCATAAAAATTTAAAGAATAAAAATAAAAGAAAGCAATAAAATGTTTGAGCAAAAGACATTTATTTCAATAAGAGTGTTAATTTTATAGTTTTTTATAAAACTACTTTCATTTCTAAAGTATCAAATACTTGATATAACTTCCAGTGATATTATCACTTCTTTTGTAAAGTTCTCTTTAACACATATGGCAAATTTCACTCTTTCAGAAATCGTTTATCTTCTGGAAGCAGCAAGCAAACAAGGCAGTAGAAATTCCACTAGAAGCCTTCAAATTCTACTTAATGTTGAATTTATAATAGGGAGAAAAGTAAACCACATTTAAAAAAATCTAATATATGGATTCTTCTGGCTTGTTACAGTAAGAATTTGATTCTTATCAGAGTGATTTAGTACTTTATAATCCATTTCGTATCACTTTTCATTGCTGTAGTTATATTTTTGTTGATCTATTCATTATAACTCTTGCTCTCTAGCAACTCAGAAATGATTGTAAAATTGACAAGATAACCTTGCATATTGTACTTATTTTTGCCAATAATCACTTTAATTTGCAATGTGCCTGCAAAATGACTCCTATGAATAAAACAGTAATAACAGTGGAGCTGGCTAGTTTTTACCAAGCATTTTTAAATGATTTATACGTATCATCATATCATTTAATTCCCCTAACTCTAATATGGATAGCATTATTACCCCACCCTGCAGATCAAGAATACTTTGAAAACTTGCCTAAGACAATATTGCTAAAAGTGGCAAGCTGGAATCAGAACCGAGGCACTTTGATTCCAAAGCATATGTTGCTAACAAGTATGTACTATTAAGTCCTGAAATAGATGGTTTGTCTTTGGCTGACAAAATATTCATATGTCAAAATTTCCAAGATCATCCACTTTTAAGAAAATGATAACTAGGGAAGTCAAGCTCTTTATTTAGAACAAGCAATCTCAAAATGTAGAATTCCAGATATCGTGACAGGCAAATAGGAGAGATGTAAAATGTCGATTTGTGTTTCTCTAGATCTGAAATGATTTTTTTCTTATTTAAAAGGGTAGAGTTAGAAATACCTGCATTAATAAAGATAAAAATTTAGATTCTCAAGAATGGGTTGGGATTTGGTTAGGTTCTGCCAGGAAATAACTGGCAGGATAGCTCAGGGTAGTCTAGAAGAGTGAAATATAGAGGAAAGACGATGACTTTTTCTGGAAGGAGACCAGGAATGGATGATGGAATGGCCTTTTTTTAGGTCCCAGTCCCTTTATCTTTCTATTTTTCAAATTAGCAAACTTCATACTCCCCTATAGCCTCAGCCTGCATTACCCTTGAAAACAAATTTGCAACAGCACGTAAGGAACACTACTGAGCTTTTCTTGGAGTTAATAACTGGTTCTGTCTTCTGAAACTCCAAGCAGGAATAAAGGTATAATGCAATGGATTTTATCTGATATTATTTTAATGAAAACATTAACCTCCATCAGCAGAGGATTGTGATAGCTGTGATGTTTTGGCCAAGGCAGGAATAGGTATGGTCTAGAAATGCAGAAGGGCCTGAAGTCCTATCTGCTTTGTCTCTCCCTGAATCCCTGAGTATTGGGACTTTGCAAACGTAGAGTAAAATCACTTACTATAGAAAAAAGAGACAGGGTATAGACTTTTATGGCTGGGATTCAAGTATTAATTCTTTCATGAGATTTGTGGGAAGATTCCTAACTGACGAAATTCTTCCATCTGAAAATTAGGGAGGATGCATGGTGAATCATCTGAATATCCTTTGGATGTCTCGACCATCCTTGGTGTCAAAAAGGGCCAAGAACAGTCTTCCACTGTGGCTATTGATTCACAATATCCAGGAGATGTGAATGACCCACACTCACTTCAAGTTCCAGGTTTTCCTCACCTGCATAAATAGCCCCTGTTGGCTAATTTTTCTCACAAAAGGAGATTCAGGGATGTCTGGAGGCTCTTTTGTATCATACATGGGGAGAAGGATACTGATCTGGCATTTCTAAGCACTCTACAATTTATAGGACAGTCCCACAATAACAAATGGTCTAGTCCAACATGTCAATGGAGCCAAGGTTGGTAACACCTGAGAGAGAGCAAGTGAGCCAATGGATATAGGAAATTTTGAGTTATAACAGACACACAGTATCTGATCTCTTCTGAACATGATGGATGAACTCAGTTTCTATTTGTATACTGGAGACTATCTTCCTAGATCTTACTCTTAGTCTATTCCACAAACTCATTACAAAATTTTCCCTCAAGTTGGAATGAGATCAGGCATAAATAACTTTACCCATATTACCTGTCTTCTGCACTTGCCCATGGCTTTCTCTTTGTATTACCAGCAGCAAAAATTGGTCTCTACAACCATAATGCAAGCAACTGGGCACCAGTACTGTGACAGAATATTTGTTGCTATCTTAGTTCTGCTATGTCTTGGCTTTGTATCTGCCCTTGATTTACTGTGCACCAATGGTCTTCAGAATGTAAGTCGCCTCTTCTGACCTATTTTGATGATCAGAAAAAAATGCAGCTCAATATTTTCAATGCTCCAAATATTTTCTCCAGGTAATCACATCCAACACTTTTTTTTTTTTTTTTGCAGTACTGGGGATTGAACTCAGGGGCATTCTACCTCCGAGCTACACCTCCAGCCCTATTTTTTTATTCTTTTATTTTGAAACCGAGTCTCGCTAAGTTGCGTAGTGCCTCACTAGGTAGCTGAGGCTGGCCACGAACCCGAATCCTCCAGTCTCAGCCTCCTGAATGCTGGGATTACAAGCGTGCGCCACCACTCCCGGCTCACATCCAACATCTTTAACAACTGTCTTTCCAAAATCTATTTCAATTCGTAAAAGTGTATAGTACATATTTACTTCATTACACATTGCTGTTTTTCTTACTCCAATACCATGTTTCCTTCTTCATTCATCATATCTTAGCAATAATCAGTTTGTTTGTTTTATGCAACATTTGATAAGAAGCAATCTAAACTATTTTGCAAACATTTGAACACTATACACCACTTGTGTGATTGCTGCTATTAACACTTTTACTCTGACCCCAAGATTGCAACAATGTCATTTGCTTGAGTTCCTCATATTAAGAAGTCAATAGCCTATGTGGAGTTAAAATCACTCAATCCAGATGTGTGCGAACTTGTCCTTGCTCCTGAATATTCACCTCTAACATAGCCTAAGCTGTTCTTTGAAATTAACTTATGATGGAATGTTCCACTTAATATTCTGATCTGATGCACCTTCTGGATTCTGTACTATTTCTTCTGCCTCATTGAATTCTACATTTCTAGTTCTGATATTTCTAGGTTGGCCTCATCTTACAATCTCCATTAGGAACACATAATAAGGATTTAAGTGGGCAATGGCTTAAGACTTTGAAAAGATAAATGTGTCAGCATGTAATGATGCCTGGATAGTCAAATGACTGAATTTTTAATTTAGATGCTTTCCTTAAGCAGTTTCACCATGTGGTCTGATAGAAGGGACTTATAGTGGGGAATCAAGGAAGGACTGTGTAGGAGGTCCAGTTGTACTTCTTCCTTTACTCAGTAAATTAAACCCTTAGTATTTTGGTAAAATATGGTCTGACACAAAATATCAAAAGAATTATTGAATACAGAGGCTTGATAAAGATCAGGGTTTTTTTTTTTTTAAATATGCTGGCTCTCACTACTTTCTTTGCAGAGAAGTGGTAAAAAAAAAAGTGAATTCATAGATATGAGAATTTCTGGCACAGGATAGGTGCTCAGAAGATATTTTCCTTCTTATTGTGGAAAATTCCAATTCTTAAAAAAAAAATAATTCCTCCACATCTGAAATAAACTTATAAAAATCTTTTCAACTGGACACTAATGAAAGAACTTAGCAATAAGCCAACTGTAGCTATATTACATTTTAAAACCCAAACTTTCATCTCTTATGTGGCTACACACACAGACACACACACACACACACACACACACACACACACAATAATACTTTCTTAAAGTAAATCTGCAAAAAGGAGAACCATATGATTATATATCTAGTGAAATTAAACATTAATATTATGAAGAACATTCTGGAGCAGTAACATACCATTATCCACAATGGAAATCTTTAGCTTGCTCCTTCAGTTATTCAGCAACCTTCCCACCCCATTCCTCACCCCTCCTTGCTTTGGTACTGAGGTTTGAACCCAGGGACCTCTGAGTTTCCTCCCAGCCCTGTTTTTTTTCTTTTACTTGAAATAAGGTCTCGTTCAGTTGCTAAGGGCCTTGCTAGGTTGCTGAGTCTAGTCTCAAGCCTGCAACTCTCTTGTCTCAGTCTCTCAAGTACTGAGATTATAGGTGTGCACCACCATACCTAGCCAGCAAGTCCCTTTTGAGGATTGGCTCCATGTCAGTTACAGCACCAGACATTAGACTCACAATAACAAATCAGACATTATCTTTACCTCAAGGAGCTTTCAGTCTAGATGTTGATTTTATATATCATTCAAGAAGGAAAGGATGGGGAGAGGATGGAGAGAGAGGAAAAATACATAAGTATACATAAAAGCAATGGTGTGTTGCAGGTATAGTAACAGTCAGTGTTCCTGATGCTGGGATGGAGGGAACAAGGGACATGTACACCATAAGGGAGGAGGTGAATTTCTTGTGAACTGGGACCAAAATGAGGTGTAGAACCTATTACGAAGGCAAAAAGGAGTGATGCAGGGCCCTGCTAGAGAGAAATGGTCAACTTTAACTTAAGAGATGCTGAGTAATGGCAACCAATTCCTTAGAATTGGTAAAAATGTTAGAACAGAGACAACACCCAAAGAGGCAGGGGATGTGTTAGCTTGAGTTTTGTAGCAAACTTATCTGGGTTCAGATATGAACTCCACATCTGTCTCACCGACAAAATGAGAAGAGAATTATTCTGTCTTTGCTATGTCACTGTAGAAATCAGGGATGCCCCATAAAGTTACCTAGAAGTCTGTGTATCAAGATAAGGAGACTTCACAGTGGAAAAGATGAAATCATAATGACTATAGCAACAATGATGGCGGTAGGGATTATGATTTAGATTGGGGATAGCTCCTGAAGTCTCATGAACTCAGAGGTGGGACTTTGGGGAAGTTATTAGATCACAGGTCTCTGACCTCATCAGTAGATTAATACATTGATGACTGAATGGATGAACTGAGCAGGAGGTGGGAAGAGCTAGGTCACTAGGAAATAGCTTGAAAGGGTTTATCTTAGTCGGGACCCATTCCTTTCTCTCTCTACTTCCCAACTGCCATGAGCTGAGCAACTTTCCTACACCACACCCATCAACCATGTTGTTCTGCCTCACCTCAAGCTCAGAGAAATGGAGCAGGTTGAACTTCAAGATTTTTTTGTTTGTTTGTTTTCTCCAGGTATTTTGGGCACAGCAATGCGAAGCTAACACAATGGTGCTTTCCTTTTTCTAGGTGCCTTCCTTTACACATTACACCATCTTCAATGTCCATTTATTTCCCCCTTTTTCACCAAGATTATTATTACTTATCCATTAGGTGTTATTTCAAAGTTCGGTCTGCTAAGTACCTCTCTCTGTCATGAAAGTGCTCACACGTTGTGATAACGAATGGTGTATTCTTCCTTGCCCTTATCCTTCACCCTACACCAAGGGATGCAGGGAAAGAAGCCACATTGCAAGCTTTTTAATAATTTGGCTCTGTGGCTGGTGCCTTTTGGTATTCTTTTTTATGCACCATTGATCTATTGTGCACCAATAAATATTTGTTGAATTAGCATGTTTATAGGAAAATGCTAAAATATAAAAGCCAAAAGGATGTCTTGCAAAATAAAATTCTCTTCTACAAGAATTGTGACAGGGAATATAACAAAGGGCAAAGATTTTAAAAGAAATAAAAATGCTTCACATCCCCTATGACTTACAGCCTTGGAAGCAGCAGTATTGATATAATGCGAGAAATTCCTACCTCTGGATATAAGGTCTTGCAGAACTAATCTAGATAGGTGGAGTCCATCAGAAAAGTCCTAAGTTAAAACCAGAGAGTTGCTATGAAGAAGTGCCATGAAAAAGTTCCATGAAGGTGCTATGAGGAAGTGCCAGGAAAAAGGAATACTGAGCACAAAGACAAAGATCTGGGCTTGTTTTAGGCTCAGAAAGAAGGGAAGTTTGGCTGGAGAATATTGATTAGGGGAGAGAATGGTAGATAACATGGTTAATATTAATCTCACTGTCATGCAAAAGTGAAGTGTAGAGAGATGAGAAAATAAGTCATCACAGTCATACTAAGTGTTATGAGATAAGCATGCATGATATAGATCTAGATACATACAGATGCAAATGCACCTGTGGCTCCTGTTTAAAAAAGATGAATGGGGAAACTCTCATGTCACCTATTTTCCCTTGGTAATCCTCAGATTTTTTTTTTCTGATAAATGAAAGACTATACTACTATATCTACTATATCTCTACAAGGTATCTAAAACTTCATGAGTATAGAATCATAACATACCAAATACATTCTAATCTTTACTATGTCCTCTGAGAAATGATGTGAGCCATTAATGGAGCCCCTGGAAACTGGTCCTTAAAAAACCCAAAGCATCTTTATTAAAGAAATATGTAATCAGGAGACTAGAAATAACGAACCTTCACATTTCCTTACCTGACGTTTCCAGGTATCCTTCATGCTTAAATCTAATGCTATTAACAGAAGCCATTCATGTGTCATTAGACATTGCCAAAATGATCAGTTAGCAACCAATATCTACAAAAATGATGATTTATATACTATAGGAAAATATTAATACAGTTTAATGACTGGCATTAGCCAAAAAAGTATTTTCTGGATTAAAATGTTGCCACTAAATTTAAGGCTTTAAAGAACAACTATTAAGCTATTGTCATTCATAATTAGATGGTACTTTTCTAAATTAAGCTAATAAACAAACTTTTGGTTCTTAATATAAATTTATCTTCAGTAAAACCTGTGTGATTCAAAACATCTTATAACTGGTTTATCCTGAAAAAAATGGGCCAGGAAAACATAAATCTCAGAAATGTTTTCCACAGTAACAGAAATGAGTCCCAAATTTAGATCTCAATATCTAATCTTTGTACTATTTTTCATTAAGGTTCACTATCAGATTATAGTCAAATATCTTTTGTTTATTTTCTCTGTGTCTAGAATATTTTCTTCCTTTTTTATTACTCTAACTCCTATGTGGAGTAGTGACTTGGGCTGTGTGAATGTTACTCCCCAAAAGCTTATATTTACCCATTTAACACTTAGTAGTTAATATTGTAATTGTATTAATTTGTATCCAAGACTGGATTCCTCAAAAACAATAGGTAACCCCTCCCCCAGCTTATGCATGAATGCTCTTTCACTAAACGTTGAATCACTGAAACAGTGTAAGAGCAAATCCAAGGTTCTATCCATCACACCATGCTTTGCTCAGTGGTAAACCAAAGTCAACTGGTCTTGAATTTATCTTTCATTGGATTTTCTTTCTTTCAGAGGACATATATAAAGAATAATCTTGCTATTGCTGACCCTCCTTGATCAGTAATGCCTGCTTTGCATAATACTTCTTCACTAATTCTTTCATTATCTCAAAAAATTTTATTCGAGTAAAAAGCCCACTTATAAAAGAAAATAAGTATGTCTATGCTATTCACTTTCCATTAAGGTAAAGAAGAGCCAATTCTTAGTGCAAAATCCTGAAAACCAGAGGTGTGGGAAGTGATGATTTTCTATCCAGCAGCAGTGATTCATCTTGGAAATGGGGTTTCTGATGAGAAAGAGACACACTAAAGTTACAGAGACAATAGTCCCCCTGCAAAGCCAAATCCATTAAAATTGGCAGCAACTTGTGTCTGCCATGCTAACTCAACCTCCAAAACAGAATCACTGGCATTGTCTCTATTTGGATGCAAGACTCTCCTTGACTCTAATATAGAAAGAGGTTCATAATGCAAACCTCTTTTTTGTTATTCTGAAGCTACTCATCCTCAAGAAGAATAGATATATGTTGCCACAAGATTTCCAAGGCACTTTGTCATTTCCCCAAATGGTAGCATATTTCAAAGTAGGAGATTTGGTTTTTCTCAGATCTCTTTTGGCTGTTCTTTCATTTAAAGAATATTAATTGAGCATTTGCTAATTAAGATAATCAGATATTGGCATAGGCACTGGGGTTAACAAAAATGAAAGACATAGACCCATTAAGAGCTACTAGGGCAGGAAAATGGAAATAAACCTCACTTTCTCACCTGGCACAAGAGTCAACTCAAGGTATATCAAAGACCTGGAAGTTAGGTCGGAAACCTTGCAGCTACTTGAAGAGGGCATAGAACCAACACTTCAACTCATAGGCACAGGTAAAAACTTTCTCAACAAGACCTCCAAAGCACAAGCAACTCAAAGGAAGATCAATACATGGGATTGCATTAAATTGAAGAGCTTCTGTGCAGCAAAGGAAACTATCAAGAACCTCAACAGAGAGCCTACAGAGTGGGAGAAGATTTTCGCCAGTTACTCTTTGGATAGAGGTCTAATATCTAGGATATACAAAGAACTCAAGAAAATCACAGCCAAGAAAATAAATAACCCAATAAAAAATGGGCAAAGGATCTAAATAGACACTTCACAAAAGAAGAAATACAAATGGCCAATAAATGTATGAGGAAATGTTCCACATCATTAGCAATCAGAGAGATGCAAATCAAAACCACCTTGAGATTTCACCTAACCCCAATCAGAATGGCAATCATCAAAAACATGAACAAGTGCTGGAGAGGATGTGGAGAAGTGGGAACTCTAATACATTGTTGGTGAGACTACAAACTAGTGCAACCACTTTGGAAAACAGACGAATGGGAATGAACCTACCATATGATCCAGCAATACCACTTCTGGGTATCTACCCAAAAGAATGGAAACCAAACTATCAGACTGGTGCATGTGTATCTATGTTTATAGCTGCACAATTCACAATAGCCAAACTATGGAAGCAGCCAAGATGTCCATCAACAGATGAATGGATTACAAAACTATGGGATATGTACACAATGGAATTTTACTCAGCCATAAAGAAGAACAAAATCATGTTCTTTGCAGGGAAATAGATGCAACTGGAAAATATTATGTTAAGTGATATTAGCCAGTCACAAAGAGTAAGGAATCATATGTTCTCCCTAATATGCGGATGCTAGGGAGAAGATGGGGCAAAAAAGGGTCTCCCAATGAAAAAGGAGAGACCTTCGATAAACAAAGAAGTTGATTTAACTGAAAGGGATAGATGAGGGAGCGGGGACACCCTAATGTACATCAAGGTTACTCACTTAATTGAACTTGGGAGGGAGAGAGGGCAAGGGAGCAGGGTGGGAATTTGGGGAAGGGGTCAAATGAGAAATGTGGGCACATATGTCATTATCAATTTGTACCTAACAAAGACGTTTGCTAACAATGCATGAATAATAAAAAAATAAAGTTTTCATGAAAAAAAAGAGCTATTGGGAGCCCTCTAAGAACTAGTGGAACATTTTCAGGTAAATACATATAATTATAATTCTGAAGATCAATTGTTGTTAAGGAAGTACAAAAAAGTGTGAGGGTGACTGTCTGATTCAGGGCATCTGAGAACTCTCATTGAGAAAATTCTGTATGAGACTTGAAGTAAGATAGTAGGGATTTGCTAAAAGAACCATTGTATGAGAGAATACAAAGACACAGGGAAAACAGAGGCACACAGATAGTATGAAGATTATACTACAATAAACCTACTCAATTTGTCCATAAGTACAACCCTAGAACATACCCAGGTACTTAACATTTTGGTAGCCTGCACTGGGATAGGTCCTCAATTTATCCCTAAGTATAACCTGAGAACATACCCAGATATTTAACATTTTGGTAGCATAGCACTTAGATAGGTAATTGTGCTTTTTAATGTGTTAATCAGGTCTTTAAGGTGGCATTTAAATCTAATTTCTCTCTCCCCCCTACCTTCATGGTACAGGTCCAAGATGAAATCTTGCAGATGTTACTATAACATCAGAAGATACTTTTTAACATGCTGGAGATTTCAAAATGAGTTTTTATCATCATTATAGTTAATAATAATTGCAAATGAAAATCTCATCTTTTATGGCATAAAAATTGATTCTCACTATATACCTATGAAAATGTCATATCCCTTAAAAAATTACTACTAGAACAAATTAGAATACAAAGAACTTACATAGCATTTTTGTTTGGGGATATAATTTAAGTTTATTGTCCTTCTGTTAGTAGAAAGAAATGACTTAACAGGGTTAATTGTCTTCCCCAAGGCCATATGATTCATTGTGATACAGAGGGAGTGAAAATTCAACTTAAGGATGTCCCTCAAAAGGAAAATTCACCCAATCTGAATTGTACTCTATTTGCAGGCAGCAGAATAGGCTGTGCACATGTGATTTTTCTTCCTAATGATAGGTGCAAAACAAATACAAACATCAAAGAGCTATGATAAAATTTTGAAGAGATAAGCCTTTTCAGAAGGTAAATTTCCTCCATTTCATTACTTATCATCCAGCTTAAATCTAGTTCTGTTATGAAACACCATGCTGTGTCTGTCCGTGGGAGGTCAGGTTTGTTGTTGATGATAATTAATTTTGTTCTTTTGTGTACTGTTGCTATTATATCCCACTAACCTGGCATATATCTAAGGGCCAAAGGACATCCATGAAGAGAAGGAAAAAGGCTATGGTGATATCCCTGACTACTGTTGTTTTGAAAAGTTTTAGATAAGCTGGAAAAACTTGTCCAGTATGCATTTTGCTTAATGTGTCTCTGGATTTCCCAAGTCACCCAAAGGTGTTGATTACCAGATGGTCCAAATCAAAATTAGAGACTAAAACCACTGAATGCCAAACAAAATATCAATATACTTACTTGAGAAAAATGCTATGAATTTGAAACACAAAGAGAGACTTCCAACCTAGTTACCTATTGGATAAGGCATTAATTTTGTTTTAGTTCCTCTTAGAACCGACATATCTAACATTTATGTAATAACCAACAAACTTATATTCAGTGTCATCTATATGAAAAGCACTGCATTAATTAATCCTTGTGAAGTGTAAGGCAGACTTGTGTATGGTCCATATATAAGAACTGTTCATGTTTGAGTATCACAGAAGTCTGGATAACTTCAGAATGATGCTAAAGGTAATTAAATAACATGCATTATGTGAGAGCCAAGACTTCATCAGGTCCATATCTTACTCTGTAGTCCTTGGGCTTACTCATTCTGAGTTAGGACTGGAAGGCTTATTAAAACATTGCTGGGTCCTACCTCCAGAGTTTCTGATGTAGTAGGTGTGGATAGAGCCAATGATTTTCATTTCTAATGATCTAATAATCCCCTGCGGATTAGGATCACACTTTGAGAACCACTATATTAGCTAATTAATACCATGCTTCATTTGCAGACCCATAGTGTCTTTTTGGTAACACTTAGTCATTTTATCACCCACAATGTCTTCACTAATCAAAACATGAATTTCTAGAAAATTATTAACATACTATTTTTCCAAAGAGAAAACATTATACTTCTCTTTTAAAAAGAAAAAAAAAATTCAATGCCTGCTTAAAAAAAAAAAAACAGCTGACTTTATAGCCATTTAAGTAAAATTGCTCTGTAATCATTTAAGGTTTAAATAAATAGACATAAATACAAATTATAAAAGACTATAAATTTATCATTAGCAGAATTTCCAACCTGCAGTCCTCTTCATGCTTAGTGTAAGAAAGATTGTGAGTTTGCCTTAAGCATATGAAGAAAAAGCTGTATCAGAAGAATTAAAAAGATACAAACTATTTCTAAGAAAGAAAATTAGTTACACATACACAGTATCCTTCATGCCTAATTTTATGTTAGTCCTCTCTTGACTTCCTCTATCAACACTTAGAACACTCCATTCTGTGAATGCTGAAGGAAAATCTTTACTTTGCTAGACAAAACTACAGAGATCACTGATGTCCTCACTAACTGGAATTACTAATGATAATTCTATCTGTTGTGCATGTCTGAGTCTGTATTGTGATCATACTTCAATAAAGTTTATATCTTATTACCTTATTCCTAAAGGATGCTAGACTTATGTTAGGAACCATAATCTCTAAGACACAGTAAAATATGGAAATGCTATACATTATAATCTTTGCAGTTAGAATTTCTTTGCACTTAGAATTAATGAGTTTGGGAGTATCTTACATTTTTCTTTTCTGAAGATATAAAAAGAATTTTATCTACTGTTTGGATTTTAAAATTGTGGGAATCATTTGCATATTTAATTATAAAATATTCTTAAAGATTCAATTAAAATATTAGCTCATGTATCATTTAGGGTCCATCTTTGAGATTAGTGGTGTGGGATTAGCAATCAGTGAAATGCAAGTGGCATAATTACTCCCAAATACCAATTTGCTAAACACAGAAATTATTTCCTAAACACCACACCCTTTCATTCTATCTTAACTACTTATTTTCTAATTTAACTTTACTTTTTTATTGACATATAATATGTGTATAAAATTATGGGATAAGGTATGAAAACTGTACCAACTTATATTATCTTTGGTTTCCTATGCCACAATTTTGCTGAGCTGTGGATTAAAAAAAAGAAAGGGAGGAAAAGTATTATCATATGACTCATCAATATTATTGTACAAGAGTCAGTTAAAATATTGCAAAAAAAAGTTGGTCATCTTAAGATAAATTCTGAAGTCAATGATAATCCTAAAGACTCTGGTATGGTTCATATAAACTCGCTAGTACTACAGAAGGGTAATGAAGAAAGAAACTAGAAGGTTTAGAACTTGGTTCCCTTTCTATAAGGAACTGGGAACCTGGATATGCTGGCAGGAGTAGAAAAAAATTAGACAGATCTTGAAAACGGGAAAGAAAAAGAGGGAAATGCACATGAAAGTGTACTAGGTGGTAAAAGTAAAGAAATGTTGTTTACTACATTTTGGATTTTTTATAATAAATGCCATATATATGATTCCTGAACCAGGAGTTGCCAAACTCAGATAACTGACTCACAATTTCTAACTTCAACAACAAGATGAAGTGCTTCTTTTACTTAGACATACTAAATTCTAGACTTATATTAAAATGTGAAAGACAATTTTAAACATCTCTGGATACTTTAGAGGCAAAGTTCTAAATCTGAAATTCCACGAGTGGAAGCAAGAGAGCCAATAGGTGAAGGCAATACTTGAGAAAGCAAGTTTACAAGAATGCCAAGATTGGATTCATACTTCACATTTCCACATAGTCCCTAAAACTTTCCATTACATATTTCAGTGTGAAAGATTTCTGTATACACACACACACACATACACACACACACACACACACACACACACACACATACACATGCATTCACGTGTGCATGCGCATTACCTTGATAGTTACATTTATAATCATTTCAGGAAAAGCTTTCCTGCTTTACAAGCACTGAAATGAGAGAGGGTTTAATGAGCACATTGCATTCAACATTCCATCCAAAGTGATCTGAGAACATGCTTGGCATCCTTATTTAGCTTCCTCTGTTCCATTCTCTTATCAGTTTTGATTCTAGGAACATATCTACTGAAATACATCAGGAAATGACATCAGAGACTGGTTCAACTAGAGAATGACCAGAATAACAAAATAAAAAGTGAAGCAACCCAAATAATGTTGACCATGTTATTCCATATGATTCTTCTCCATCCCTTGTTCCTCAATTGCCACCACTGTAACCACAAATAGCTTTCATTGGCAACCACAGTGGAATTTGACCACTGCAAGTTTCATCATATTTTAAACTTCAAGTGGGAGAAACACACATATACAATGTCTTTTCTCCTTCTACAGACTTTTGAGTTTTATGGCTATTTTTAGCCAATGCAATCCATTTTTGTCCACTTTCATGACATTCATTTTAGCAGTAGTTACACTGTCAAGAGAAAGAACAGCCAGCATTTACTACACTGACAAGAGGGGGAAATTCCCTAGAGGTTTATTACGTTGAGCTATGTGTAAAATGTCCAAGAGAATTTAGAATTTCTGAAATGTAGCAATATGCGAGTCTCTAAAAGTCTGAATATTTCCAGAGCCCTAAAATGGGTTATCATTACTGCAGGATAATCACATTCCATGAAGGAGCTTTGTTTTAAATTATCAGATTGTAACTTTAATAGTGAGAGAAATGGTAACTCTAAACAACCATGCTTGAAACTAAGAGTCTAAAAGTTCAAAGAGTCTTTTAAACTTCAAAATACCATAGATTTTCAAAAGCCTCTCATCTTAGGTTTTTCCTTTTGTTATTGTATTTTGCTCCTAGGCTAATGCATTACCTAAATATAGATAGCCATTTTGAGTATAAATTCCAAAAGCCATAAATGTTTCATAATTGAGCACATAATTTGAAGTAAGAGAGCTTTTCCACTCATCCCTTTTTACTGTTGCAAATTGGAAAATACTCAAGTAATTACTCCCTTAATAGTTCAATGCTTGCAACTATATATACTTTATGAACATCACAAGCATCTTTAGCTCCCCAGAGCAATATGGGGGGGTGTTACAAAAGAACTTAACTTCTACAATTAACCAAATCACCCAGAGCTTTGATTCAAAATTCTTTCATTAAGCCATTAATATAATACATTGCTAAGTGTTGGGTTGTCCAATTTTTATGATGCCTTTCATTTCAATTCAATGGCTGCAGTTAGAATAAGAAACCAGCATCTGCAAGATCAGCAAGATGATGCAAAACCTTTATACTAGAAACATTTTTTCCGGCTCCATGGTTTGTCTGAGAGCAGTCAATGCCAGAACACTAATAAGAAAAGTCCCAGAAAGTAGTATTCATTTGTGCTTACCCAATAAAGAAGAGAGCAAGTAAAAATGTTTGATTACAGTGACCTCAAGTACTTAACAGAAAACCACTGATCATTTTATGTTTTTTTTTTCTTCTTAGACAAAGGTAGATGGAAAGTTTGTAATTCTGTCTAACTTTAAAGTACAGCACATATTTCCAACTGGAGTCTTTCTATCACAATATAGAATGCTACATATTTATTCTTTTGGCATTGTTCAGTGGTGGCATACTTATATAATTGATGTATGTGGGAATCTGACATGCAGGGAACAATTTAATTCCTAAAGCTCAACATTTTATTTCTAAACTTGGACACATTACAGAAAATCCAATGCTAAAAAAGATTTGTTTTGGCCATTGGAGAGGGTATAAATTTTCCAAATTTGGGCTTTACATGATTCCAATTAACTCTTCGTGTTTATATATAATGGAAATACAATTATGCATCATTGGGTGTATCATAGAGACATCATTGCTTTTAAAAATAACTACTGATAAATGGAGTAAAATGTTTAGTTTATGGTCTGTTTGTCATTGAAATACTCTGACAAAGGATAGGAATGTTCAGAGGCAAGGGATATTCTAAAAATTACTTTTATAATTACACTCTATGCAATATTTTCAAAGGCCAGAGATATAAACAAAACAGTGATATAAGTAACAAAAATTCAGTCTTACAGAATTTTGGCATCTTAGTGAACACTATGAACTTGGATGTGAATGAGATACTTACTAAAGATGGCCCATCAGGCCTTCAGGTTTTTTCATAAAAGAGTTTCAGAGGAATTCATCACTTTAACTCAAAATGCAAAGCAATCACACAGAAAATAATCCCGTTCAGATAGATGGCAATATAGAGCAAATCATTGCTTGGGAGCATGGTAATTTATAACCCTCCATATAATTAAAAGTATCCCAAGTAAGAGAAAAGCAAGTAACATAAATGTTGTTTAAAACTAGAACAGAAAAAAAAATGAAAGTCTGAGATTATTGCTTTACTTTTAACCATATGTTATCACATATCACAAACTTAAAACAAGCATTGGAATTAAAAATTATCTCAAGTAATTTCACAAGTTCTGAGTTGTATGGTGTTATTAATAAAAAAACCAAACTTGTGTTTTTTTACTCTCCCTGTGATCTTTTACACTCTCTTCCTTAAGTCACATTAGTATAACCACCAGTCCAGTGCTCACTATGACAGAGGTTCCTTTTTGGGGGAAAGATAAGAAATCAGAAATCTTTATGAGCATAAAATGTTGTTATTAAATTTGGAGTCAATGTAATGTTATCTGTTTCAAGCAATTTACAAATTCTTTACAAGTTCCATTGAGACAACTGACATGTACAAGAAACACTTCTAGACATATACTAAAGTTTATTCCTGAAACATACCACTGAGAGATTCTCAATTAAAAAAAAACACCTCAAAGTCATCAGGATAGAAAAATGTTTCAATGCAAACCACTGTCTCCAGTCTACATAAACAGGCAAACAGAGCCAAACACTTTACTGAGGTCCAACCTTCAAACTCAAACCAACTAGGCATCTCCACAGTCAGTGCCCTGCATACCCACACCCATATGTTAGGTGATCCAAGACACACGTGCAGAATCAGAGAGCAGAAAGAGGTCCTACCTTAATTGTTTTTGAGGGCTGACACTTGATGTGATGGGATACGCTGGCAGTTTGGTTCATGTTTCAGGACCCTGGACAGCGCACGATTCCAGCGGAGTTCCAAGATAAACTCGAGATCAAGTCTCTTCTGTTGGACTTCGCAGGGGCTGCTGCTATTGCTGCTGCTACTGCTGTTGCTTCTGCTGCTTCTGTTGCTGCTGCTTCCTCACTCCGGAGGCTGAAACGCTGTCAGATTGGAGGGATCTATGTCTCACTTGGTCCTAAATAAAGCATTTAGTTGGTTCATCGTTCTTAGAGCTCTTGGCAATGTAGAATCGAAAGGCAAAGGCTGCTTAAAATCACTTGCACTGTATCTTTTCAGTACCGGGATGTGGCAGCTCCACAGTACAGCCAATGATCTTGGTTCTCATTCTCCTTTCAAAGGGACGAATACCAGAAAATATACAGAGATCAATTGCAGTCCTACAGTTTAAAGGGGCACTCTCAGCAAATCTGGTTCTAGCCAGATTTCATTTTTATCACTTTTTTTTACATGCAAAGCAATTCTTTCATTTCTTTCATTTCTCTCTCTCTCTCTCTCTCTCTCTCTCTATCTCTATCTCTCTCTCTCCTTTCTCCTCTCTTTTTCAGATTTTTTTTGTTGCCTTAATTCATTCACATTCAGATACTAAATTTTAGTCCTCCCTGGTTAGTGCTTACCAGTAAATGCTGGAAAACTACCTGTTGCTGGTTTTAAGATCAGAAAGCTTTACATCTGTATGCCTAAGAACTGACAGTCTCTATGGATATTTAAGAAGCCTGAAGGAATCGATAAGAGATTGACCCTTCTCTAAACCAAGGGAAAGCTAAAGGTATGTATAAAGTTTTCAAACAAAATAGTTACTGTAGCTACTGGTTAGTGTTCCAAAGCAAGAACAATTTCCTTGAGTTTACATTTTTTTTTTATTTCCTGAGAGAAACTAATAGTTCATGCTAGTCCAGTTTTCCAAATGGTATTTTGGGGAAAAGTAAATCATAAGTATTTCTGAAAAAAGTTTTCTCACCTGTACTCATGGTTGTATCAGCACCAGCTAGAAATCCAGTAGGCTTGAATAAAAGGAGAAAAATATTCTCTAGCCTTTATTATTAAGTATTTGAAGTGACCTAGACTGAGTGTGTTTATCTTATATATTTTTGAAGACAAACACTTTTTTAATCATCAAAACATAGCCTGCTGGTGAAATACCAAGTTTATAAGATTAACTAGCATAAAACTTTGTGATTGGGCCAAGAATATTACAGATAAGCTTTAATATGGGAATGAATAAATTAATGAGTTTGGTCAAATAATTAATCTCATGTATCTTTTTTTAATTTTTATTGGTGCATTGCAATAATAAATTTTTGTTAGGTACAAGCTGGTAAAGGCATACATGCACACATTTCTTTTTTTCTTTTTTTTGTGGTACTGGGGATTGAAATCAGGGGCATTCTACCTCTGAGCTATACCCTCAGCCCTATTTTTTATTCTTTATTTTGAAACAGGGTCTCACTAAGTTGCAGAGTGCCTCACTAGGTAGCTGAGGCTGGCCGCGAACCCGGATCCTCCGGTCTCAGTCTCCCAAATGCTGGGATTACAAGCGTGTGCCACCATGCCCGGCACATGCACACATTTCTCATTTCACCCTTCACCAATTCCCACCCCAATCCCTCGCCCTCCCTCCTTCTCTAGTTCAGTTTAGTGATTGACTTTGATATGTTTGTGAAAGTGCATCATATGCATTAGGGTGTGTTTGAAGTTGTGCCCATCACCTTTAGTTAAGTCACCTTCTTTGCTCACCTAAGGTTTCTCCTTCTTCATCTAGAGTTCCTCTTATGTCCCATTTTCTTCCTAGCTTCCACATATTAGGGAGAGCATATGATTTTTTACTTTTTGTGACTAACTAATCTCACTTAGCATAATGTTTTCCAGTTTGATCCATTTCCTCCCTCACTGTTCCTAGTGTGGCCCTCCCAGAGCTGCATGCTCGGTCAAAGAGGATGACCTTCCCTGAATAGAGGAGGACCTGTCTTCGATCAAAGGTATATGAGTAGCTGTGCTCCCTTGCTAGAACCATCAAACAAGCTCTCATGTGTCTTTTTATACATATATTTCCTCTTCTGAAGCAGAAAAGTAATCTAAACATCCTGGTAAAGTAGTCTTTGAATGAGCTTGAGAATTTCTGAAGGCATAGATGTTAATAACAGGACTATCAAAGAAATCAAGAA
Source organism: Graphiurus murinus (assembly GCA_004027655.1). Classification (NCBI taxonomy): domain Eukaryota; kingdom Metazoa; phylum Chordata; class Mammalia; order Rodentia; family Gliridae; genus Graphiurus; species Graphiurus murinus. The sequence goes on from PVLC010015542.1 coordinate 21,019, forward strand.
AATCATAGATAAGAAGATGTAATAAATAAGAACTAGTCAAACGGCCATATTTGAGATCTAGTATAGCATAAAACATGAAACATAGGCAGAAGCAGCCTTAAGACTAAAAGATCTGATGATTTGAAGTTTAAAATTTTAAATCACAAATATGAACGGCACTTGTAGTTTACATTACATTTTTATTGGACTATGTTGCTTTGAATAATCCATAAATCAAAAATGCATATTAGAGAAATTTAAACATTTTGTATTCTACAATAATGAAAACAACATATCAAATTTGTAGGTTAAGCCAAAACAATATTTGGGTGGAAATTCATATATTTAAGTGCATGTATTTGAAATGCAGAAAGGCATACAGTTAATAATTAATAAGCTAAATAATCATCTCTAGAATTAGAGAAAAGAATGATAAAATAAACCCGTATAACATAAAAGATATAATGAGCAAGGAAGAAGTTAGTGAAGCAAAAACAAGAACAAAAAAAAAAAAACCTAAGTATATAACTCAGTGAACAAACCCTGGAGAATATCAACACTTAGCAGTACTGTAGTTACTGAAGAAATAAATATCCATTACCAGTAGGACTGTCTTAGCTCCAGTCTTAGCATATCTGAGGAACCTCCCAACTAAATCATCTTGTTAATCCAGGTAGAATAGGGAAGACAGAGGAAGAGGATAAAAGTGTTCAGAGTTTCTTATCCATATCAGAGAACAGTAAGTATGGAAGTAATCATCAATACTCCAAGGAACCTTAAATAGGCACAATGAGAGAACCAGCATTTGCATGCCTACCACATAGACAAAGGAGTGACTGGACTGCAAATACTCTGGTCCCATGGCACTTCACCACTTTTTCACAGGTCTCCAAAATATTGTCCCATCCCCACCTGGATGACTTTAGGATGAAAGAAAAATATTGGCATTATCATCTTAAGATAAGTGAGTAGAGTCCATGTAGAACCCCTTTCCAGTGTTGATTTTAAAAATAAAATAAACTCATATGAAGAGAAAAGGATGCCTATCTTACACCATTTTCTCCTTTTCCATTTCCTAGAGTCTGTTGTTATAGCGACCTCTAAGTCCCAAAGAAAAAACAGTTGTTCAGAGAAAAATATATAACCCAAGTCTTATTTTGGATTCTGTTTTTCTTTTCTGTTACATTGTCATTTTCTGAATCAAGGAAATGAAAAACATAGTAATTTTAAGTCACTTCTTTTTAAAACATGCATAGCTTTCTCAAAATTTTGTAAAATCTTCTGTGTCTTAACATATTCAATTGGAATATACAACCAGGAAAACATAGAGATAAAAATTAGACAAATGCTAAATATTACAAATACTGTCTAATGAGGATAATCCATATACTTATTCTAATTGAGATTTATTGGGCTCAATATGTTCAGTGTGGAAAGAGCTACAAAATTGCTTTGTAGTCTATCATATGGTAGATTTGTTAATAAAAATTTAGACCTACTCAGGAAACACTACACATGGGATCATAGTGAACAAGAAAATCTAGGCAATTTAATCCAAAACAAATAATTTTAGATTTAATCAACACTAGTGATTATCACATAAAAATATGTTATTTTTAGATTCTACAATTTGTAGAAAATTAAGAGTAAGCCTCTTTACATAAAAAGAAGAAAGATAGCTACCAATTTCAGAACATCAATTCATCATAATATCCTATCATGTTCCTTGAAAGGCTATTGTTTGATATGGGAAAATGAAAGCTAGGATTGGATTTATGGAAATACCCCAACTTTTTTTAGTTTCAAAGAGACTCTGCTACCAATGACCCTCTCTTTGTTTCAGGCTTTGTTTGCTCAGGACTAAATTAACTGGTTAAAATGATAATATGCCAATTGTAAGTTTAGGCAATAACAGATATCTGGAAAAACAAAAATGATTATCTGAAAGGATATTGGGCTATCCCCTAATAGATAATGTTAACTAGAAAAACTTCAAATCCCTGTATAACCATAGAAAGATCACCACCTTATCTTAACAGCCACTGTGTGTGCACAAAGAGAAGCAGATTCATAGCAACAGTGAATAGCCCTAATGCTGACCAAGACCCTATTGCTGCTCTTTTTCCATACTGCAGAGCCATATGCTTATCTCTACCATCCAGATCCAAGATGGTCAACATGCTCATATTTTAGCTCTGTAGCCTGTAATAAGTTCACTTTAAAGAGACCAAAAGTAAATATCAGATAGAATATCCTTATCCAATGTGTTCTCTCATCAATACTGTTTTCACTGTGCATTTCTCCATGTTCTTCAGAGTAGGTATGAAAGAACCTACCCAAGTTAAATGTGAGCTATGTGGTGCTTTCTCTTGCTGGTACATTAAGCTCTGCAAAGGCAAGTAACCTTGGTAGTTAGCACCATGTGCAAATCTGAATACATCTCAGACACAGATTCTTAACCTCTGTGCAATACAAAAAAAAAAGAAATATTACTTTTTATTGCTAAACAGTGTAACTCAACTAATACAACAAAATGTGAACTCATATGTTTCCCTCTTTTAATAGAAATCATTTCAAGAACTTCCTGAAAGCGCCCAGAGGTGGTATGATTGACTCACTTTTATTTCATGTGGTCTTTGAATTTGTGACCTGTTATCTGAAAGCTACCTCTTTAGAATTATGTTCCATAATATTCCAACTAAACAATGTGTTGAAGGAATCATGAATGAAGTGATTTAGAAAGCCATATGTATAATATATAAGATTATATATAATATAAAATGTCTATTCTATTTTCCAACATATATTTTCAATTTATCTTTCAATTTAAATAACAAAGTTCTTTATCATTCTTCCTTTATCATATTATGAGGTATTGTCTTAAGCTGCATAATACTAGAGAGCAGGGATTAAGATGGATGCAGAAGTGAAATTGTTATATAGCCTAACACCACCCTGGCTCTCAACATTCCCATAACCACTAAGTTTCCATTCCCATATCCAGTAAGAACTAAGAAATACTTGCTTCTCCTCTGGGAATCTTTATTCTATTTGGCTACCTGATTTTTTCCATTCTCCATTTCTTATTTCATATCTTGACTATCACTTCAGGCTGGATATTTGGCTGACCTTTCACTATAATTTGTTTCTACTCTGAGAACTACCTGCATCCAAGTACAATGGATATAAATAAACTGTACATGATGCAAATGGGCCTCTGGGTATATTGTTGTCATAGGTCCTGTTGACTGATATTCCTAAGTAAGAGATTCTGCTCCCTCTCTGATTCATCAACCAGAACCAAAAGCAGAAATTATCTCTCATACAAAATGGAGTCCCACACCAATGGAAGTCCACAATGTTATCTCTGCTGTTGTCATTCAGTCTTATGCTTTCATTTTTAATGGTGATATTTATGTTGTATAGAACAATTCTCTTTGCAAAACTTCCAGCTGAAAATGTGATGCAAACTCCAAGTTTATAAAACACCAAAATAGATCACCATATCCCTTTGTGAGGGATATTTGGAACTCCCCTCACTCTCATTTTTTCCAGCTGCAAATAATTCACCAGACAGGACCCCCCAAAATGCTTTAGAAATGTCCATTCCTATGTACAGATGTTTCCATGAACACACAGATATAAACACTCGAAATAACTCTTCATGTAAGCATAACAATCGCCTCTGGAATCCCTGACAAATGTCTTCAATAAATTCTCTTTGTGGCCACTGTCACAAATCACTGTGAAGATGGAATACACACATAAAATCCATTGCACTGCAGTTCCCCAGATACCCAGAAACAGACGACCTCATCTACTTCAACTATTAGTGACAGTAGTCCCCCAAGCAACCCTACACTATTCTAAAGTTCCAGGATCTATTAGGAACTTCAACTGTAGCTCCCTAGTCACACATTCCTCCTGTCTACATTCCTTCCTATTCTGATGGTTGTCCCAACATTTATGATTTGTAAAGAGTTCACATTTAAGGTAGATAATGAGTGGGTTCAATAAAACAGTCATTATAATTATTTAGGGAGCTTTGGCAGGCATCCAGACCTGAATCCCACTGTATGCCTCACATTTCCTAAACAGTGGAGTACAGAGCCAATGTTTTCCAGTGCTCAGGCCCCTCCCTCTCCCTATAGTAAACAACTTTGAGCAGGTGATGCCCAACTCACTCATGTACTGACATCTACTTTTGCAATACTGAAGATGTGCCATGCAGGTAGGTAGCTGCAGCATTTTGTATATTATATAAGACAACAAAATGCTTGCTAGGAAATTCCACTCTATCTCAACAAGATTATAGCCACAAAAAAATCTTCTGAAATACAAATCCAAGGAAAAGCCTTAAAACAAATGCAGTATTTGTATCTTTAGGGGAGGGTAGGTAAAAAACCCTAATTAAAAATATCTCCTCTTCCAAACTATTGCCTCATTCCAGAAAGACTCTACAAACAAAGATAAAAGGTTTACTTATCAACTTCTGCAAAAAAGAAAAAGGTTAGAAAAGCTCATGTCATTCTCGCCATGCTATTCTCAATCACTATACATTCTTTAATGCTCTTCTAAAATGTTACGTCTGAACTTGAGCTCACTTATAGAATGCTTTCCTAGCATGTATCAGGTCCTAGGTTCAATACCCAACACTGCAAAAAAAACCATAGATGAATAAAATAAAATGTTATCTTTCTTCATTTTTTCCTGCTTTCCCAAATGAAGCTAACCTCTGCCTCTCCACATTTTATTTTTGCTTCTCTTATTATACTAATCAAATTCTGATTTTAGTAACAGTTCTGTATTATTTTTTGCCCATTAACTTGCCCATAAGTTTGTTGAGGGAAAAATTTATGGTTCAAAATTTATCATGTGCCCTAAAACACTTAGCAATGCTATATACATAGGACATCAATAATTGTCTGTTATCTGTTAATCAATTAATTAAATCATCAGTTAAAGCCTATTCATTAAGTTTACCATTGAATGTGTCAATTTTAGCCTTGCTTTGGGCAGTTTGGGTGCAATGATGGAAGATATACCATATTTTAATGGGTTGAATCCTGAATAAAAAGTTAGAAAATAGAAATAGGGAATGCAAACCATCCTTAAGAAACTCAGTTAAAAGGAGGAAAATATTTGCATGGGAAAGGTATTAGTACCACATATATATAAGTTATTAATTCTATCAAATCATGAAGTCTATACATAAACTTCTAAAATTTTCTTTTCTATAATAATATTACTAAATCTTTCTGTCCTCTCACCCCATACAAATCTACCAGATATGAGTCATAATGGGAACCAAACAGCAGATGTGGTACTGACCTTAGAAAATTTAAGTAAAATAGATGGTATCTAGAGTAACAGTAACAAAGAAGGCAGCAACACTAGGAAGTTGTGCTTTATTCTAAATTCTGAAAAAAAACAAATCTTAAGTTCTTCACATTATTTTTATTTTGTTTGTTTTTTTGCAGTACTGGGGATTGAACCCAGGGGAATTCTACCTCCGAGTTCCACCCCAACATTATTTTTTATTCTATATTTTGAAATAGGGTCTGACTATATTTCAGAGAGCCTCACTAAGTAGCTGAGGCTAGCCACGAACCCAGATCCTCTGGTCTCAGCCTCCCAAGTACTGGGATTACAAGTGTGCACCACCATGCCCAGCTTCACATTATTTTTATATTTGCCATATAAAAGCTTATAGTATTTAGCAGTATAGTGAGTTCATTATTAGTATTTCTTCCTTGTGAATTAATAAGATTTAAACTATACAATTATTTAGAATGAGAATATTCTATGCATATGCTTTCCATTAAAGGATTTTTCCATATGCCTTATTTTATTTTTATTTTTACTTTAATACACACTTATTGATACATTGCAAATATACATTATAATAAGGTTCAGAGCCATAGGAACATACATGCACACAGTATCTGCTATGTTCCCCTCTAGGTCCCATCCTATTCCTTCTCCCTCCCTGTATATATTATTGAGAGTGGTATTGATAACTTCATATATGTACTTAGCATTATTTGAACTGTTTCCTTCATCAGGTATTCTCCATTCCTGCCTCATTTTCTTCCCCAAATCCTCTTCCATTATTCTACTGGTATATCTCCTCACTTATCTGAAGTTCCTTTATTTTCCCCCCAACTCTCTCTAGCTTCCACCTATGAGAGAAAACATATGACTACCTAGTTAATTTACAACACAATTATACCATTCCTGGGTATTTTTCCAAAGTGGCATTACAGAAATACATGCATGTCCATGTTTATAGAACTATAATCCACACTAGCAAAATTATGAAGGATTATTTGATTCTTAAGTTTCTTACAGCAAAATGAAAGTTATTTTTGTTGTTGTTGATGTTGTTGTTGACTAAGAAATCATTTTACATATATACTATGTCCAAAGCAAAATACTGGGCACTAACAGTAGAAAAGTGAACAATAAGAACCCTTCTCTTAACTGATCTTCCCCATCCAATTATGGGAGAGATAAGTTAAATACCGGTTTCAATTATGAAACAACCAGCCCTAAATGTACGTGATGAAAGAAGACTTTAGAAACAGCATGAACCACTATTTGGGTCAGCAAAGGTGAGAAGTAGGAATTCTTCAAGTCAAAAAGCAGAAAGAGACAAGGAAAATATGGAAAGAATAATTCAGCAATTTTTCAGTGGAAATACAAGGGAATGAGATTAAGATTACCATTGACAAGATCAGTCTTTATGAGAAAACTTTCTTTTCCTCTGAGACTGGAAAGACAGTCAATGGCAGATCTCTGGGTATCAACAAAATAACTAGAAGTAAATAAACAGATGCTAGGCTAAGTAAAAGTTAGCATAGTCTGCTGAGAAAGATTAGGCTAGAGAAAAGTGAAAGACTTTAAGATGTGTTTTCTCTCATATGTGGAAGTCTGAGAGAAAACAGAAAACATAAGGGACTTTGGATAGATGTGGAGAGAAGCTAGTAGAATAGTGGAAGGGGAATGGGAGAGGGAGGTGAGATATGGAAAAAAGCAGTATTGAGGAAGGAAACAGAACATAGCACTTTGGCACTATATAAAGGTAATACTATGGGTTTCACTACCTACCTGTACATGGAAGGAGGAGAGGTTAATGGGGTGGAAAGTGGAGGGAAGTACACCAAGAGCTGTGTGCATGCATGTTTGTATCATGTGAAACTTACTATGGTATATAATTTCATTGCACTAATAAAAGTATTTTAAAAATACTTGAAGAACTGATAAAACAAATTGAGGACAAGCAAACCAATGACAAATGAAAAGATCTTCTAGATAAATAACGGCCCAGATGAAGAAAGCCACAGCAGTAATGTTGAAGAGTTGTTTTGGGGAAGAAAATCTTGGCCAAGCTGATAGAGAACCAGCACCCTGCACAGCAAGATGATAGACCTCCAAGTTACTGGTAGTCTGAAATGTCCACAGTAGGTACTTAAAAGAGTCAGTACTACTTTACAATGTAGGAAAGATCAAATTCAGAATGCAAATTGAATGTATATATATATATATATATATATATGTATATGTATATATTTATGTATACATACATGTACAAAAATACATACTATTTTACAAGTAAAATATACTTTGTAATGAAATATGTAATTACATACACACAATATTTAAAATCATATATTGTATATTATATACAATATATAATGCTATAAAATGTATTTTATAATACATGTATAATATTATAATATTTCACTATATATGTATATCTATGAAATTTTGCTCCCTCCAGAAAACCTACTAGATAAACAAAGAGACGTTTTCTTTAAATATGTAAATTTACAAAGATGGAAATAATGGGACAAGA
>PVLC010015543.1:0-37170 GCA_004027655.1 Graphiurus murinus
CCCAGCATTCGGGAGGCTGAGACCGGAGGATCCGGGTTCGCGGCCAGCCTCAGCTACATAGTGAGGCACTCCGCGACTTAGTGAGACTCGGTTTCAAAATAAAGAATAAAAAATAGGGCTGGGGGTATAGCTTGGGGGTAGAATGCCCCTGAGTTCAACCCCCAGTACCGCAAAAAAAAAAAAAAAAAAAAAAAAAAATCGGTCTAGGGGTGTAGCTCAGAGGTAGAATGCCTCTGGGTTTAATTCTCAGTACCACAAAACAAAACAAAAATGAAGTTTATGGATAAATTATTAAAATTTGTTAAAAAGGAAGTAAGAAATAAAAATTATGAAGTACCTAAAAACAAATATCACAAGAATGTATAAAGACTTCTCTAGAGGAAATTAAAGAAGTAAATAAATGATAAGATTATTACTTTACTTATGGATATGAAGACTCAAAATTATAAATTATAAAGGTATCAATGTGCTTAAATTGAACGCATTCTAAATAAAAACCCTTTTTTTTTTGTATTAGGGATTGAACCCAGGGGCCTTCCACCTGCCAGCTATACACCCAGCCCTATTTTTTTATTTTAAACAAGATCTTGCTAAGTTGCTGAAGCTCTCCTCAAACCTGTGATCCTCCTGTCTCACTGTCTCAGCCTTCCAAGTACTGGGATTCCAGGCATGCGCACCACACCTGGCAAAAATCTTAATTTTGTTGTTGTTGTTGTTAACTTTTTCCAAAATGCCTAATACAGCCAAGATGCTCTTGGAAAAGAGTAAAGTGGGCACATTTTCCCTTTCGAGCACCAAGATTTATAATTAGCCTATAGTATCAAGTCATGTGGTGTAGGGCCGGGGTCAGGGCGATGGCCGCACAGAACAGACCAGAGCTCAGAAATAGGCCCAGGCACCTTTGGAGGCGCTGAGGCAGCTTTGAGATCAGTGGGGAAGCAACAATATTACAGGGGGTGGTGCTGCGCACAGAGGTATTTATTTGTAAAAAACAAAATCGGAAGCCGGGCGTGGTGGCGCACGCTTGTAATCCCAGCATTCGGGAGGCTGAGACCGGAGGATCCGGGTTCGCGGCCAGCCTCAGCTACCTAGTGAGGCCCTCCGCAACTTAGTGAGATTCGGTTTCAAAATAAAGAATAAAAAATGGGGCTGGGGGTATAGCTCGGAGGTAGAACGCCCCTGAGTTCAATCCCCAGTACCACAAAAAAAAAAAAAAAAAAAAAAAAATCGGACTGTATGCCTTTGTGTTAGTCATCGTTTTCCAGAGAAACAGAAACAATAAATAGGAGATAAAGACAAGTGAAAGAGGGATGGAGGAAGGATGGATGGAAGGGAGGGAGCCAGATATAGCAGCACACACTTGTAACCCCAGCACTGGTGAGACTAATTCAAAGCCTGTATGTGGTAACTTAGCAAGACCTTGTTTCAAAAGAAAAGGGTTGGGGTGTAGCTCAGAGATAGAAAGCCCCTTGCTCAATCCCCAGTACCATTAAAAAGAGAGAGAAGAAGAAGAAGGGAGGGAAATTAAAAAATGAGAGTGAGCCAGGAATCCCACTGTAATCCCAGTGCTTGGGAGGCTGAGACAGGAGGATCACAAGTTCCAGGCCATCCTCAGCAACTTAGTGAGACTCTCAGCCATCTAGCGAGACCCAATTTCAAAATAAAAAATAAAAATATCCCCAAACTAGAAATGATCTGTCAAAGGACAAAATTATAACTTCAATTGTCCTTATTTTTAACTCTATAATCAGGTGATACTTCATTCCAGTTAGCAGAATAAGTATTCTAGAACTGAGAAATCTGGATTTATAAAGAGAAAAGGGCTAAAGAAAGCAAAAACCAAAAAAAAAAAAAAAAAAAATGTACATTTTAAAGATACTTTCCTGCTGGTCTCATTGGTATAAACCTGTAATACCAGTACTCGGGAGGCTGAGATAGGAGGATTGCAGTTTGGAGGCCAGCCTCAGCAATATAGCTAGACCCTATTTCAAAATAAAAATGGCTGGGGGTATAGCTCAAAGGTAGAATGCCCCTGGGTTCAATACCCAGTACCCCTAAAGTTACTTTCCTTTTAAGGCAGAGACAGGGAGACAGAACAATAGAAAAATAATTGGTTAACATGAGGTTACTTCGGGTTACCATTTTTTGTGAGGAAGTAAGCACAGGGAACTTCATTATCATGCCACTTGAAACTGCCTGTTTAGGAAATTTGTCTGTTACCTTTCTAAACCTGCTTTCTCAAAAGAACAGATAAACTGCTTAGTTTCAGCTTACTGATGTCCACGACTCCCATTTTATTTTTAGACTGGTGTGCTTCGACCTAATTCAGGATCTTACTCTAAAACAATAGCAAGTAAGCTATATTGTTAAGTAATGTGTGCAGAAATGGCAAAAACTTTTTTTTTTTTCAGTACCTCCGAGCTATACCCCCAGTCCCATTTTTTATTCTATATAGTGATGGAGCTCAGTAGAGTGGTTACCTCTGGGCTAGGGAAGCAGTTGTGATGGGGTAGGGCTGTGGCGGAGGAGAGCTAGTCAGCCTTCCAGTACTGTGGCAAAATACCTGAGGTAATCAAGTTATAAGGAGGAAGGTTTGCTCTGGCTCATGGTTCCAGAGGTGTCTCTCCATTGTAGCTTGGCCACAGCCTTCTGGCCTATAGCAAGGCAGACATGATGGGGGGGGGGGTTCGCAGCCTCATTGCTGCTGGGAAGAAAACCATGGGCATGACCCCCATGACCGAACTTGTTCCCACTAAGCCTCACCTCTGTCGAGCTCTGCCTCCTGCCATCGCCCCGCAGGCTGTGGGCAAGGCCTCGACAGACCTTGGAAGACGCTCATCCCAGCCACAGGAGGGTCTGCACGGGGGCTTCTGGGTGTGACACCATCTGTGTCTTGGCCTGCAAGATAACTACAGAGTGTTCATTCTGTAGTCTTTAACACTGTTTCAGAGACAGACAGGCAGACAGACAGACAGGAGGCCTGCTGTCCTAGAGTAAACGGGCCATCCCTTGTGAGCAGGGTGCGCGCTAGCCCGTGGGATCCGGAGGGCGGTAAGCCTGCGGTGGAGCCGGCAGCTCGGGGCTAATGACTCGGCAGAAATGAGCCTCGGCCGCCAGCCGTCCACTTGGAAATTCCAGAGGCCTGCCGGCCCCTCGGCCTTCCTGGAATGCTTTCATTCCGTCCGCAGGCGGCAGGAGCTCAGGAAACGGGGGCTGCAGTAAGCCCTCTTCCTCCCTCACGGGACAGAGACCCGAGTGGACTGCGGGCAGGGGACTCGCTCAGCCTGGGGACACACCAGGCTCACGCTAGCCACCAGGGCCCGGTCCCGCAGCCCGAGGCGACACGCTCGGATGACACGGCCGGCAGTTACCGGGCTCCGCGGCTGTGTCATGAGACAGGTGACACAGAGGTGACTCAGGGGAAGGCTGGTTTTCCCCCACACACATCAAATGCTGTCAGCCATCCAGAAAGGCCTAACTGCGCCTCTGCTGCTCCCGCAGAGTGGAATGTGGCCGCAGTTATCAGCGATGCAGAGGCCGGAAGAGGAGGCAGGAGGAAAAGTACAGGCTCTGACCCATCAGCTGGATCGCAGAGGAACCCCCGCCTTCAGGGACTCGCTCTCTTTTATTTATTTATTTTTTCTTTTTTTTGGTGCTTGGACTCAAACCCAGAGCCTCTTATGTTAGCCAGCGCTCCACTACTGAGCTACATCCCAGTTTTGAGTTCTGCTACCAACTTTCTCCCTGAGGTTCTGCAAAGCTGTGTGGTGGGGTACAGGGGCCCATGCTTGTAATCCCAGTACTTGGGAGGCTGAAACAGAAAGATCGAAGGTTCAAGGCCAGCCTCAGCAAGTTAGTGAGACTATTTTTCAAAATAAAAAAAATAAACTGAGCGTGGTGGCACACACTTGGAATCCCAGTACTTGGGAGGCTGAGACAGGAGGATCCAGGTTTGTGGCCAGCCTCAGCTACTTCGTGAGGTTCTCTGCAACTTACTGAGACTCCGTTTCAAAATAAAGAATAAAAAATAGGACTAGGGGTATAACTTGGAAGTAGAATGCCCCTGGGTTCAATCCCTAGTACCACAAATAAATAAATAAATAAATAAATAAATAAATAAATAAATAAATAAATAAATAAATAAATAAATAAATAAATAAATAAAAGAATAAGCCAGGCATGGTGGCACATGTTTGTAATCCCAGTACTTGTGAGGCTGAGACCAGAGGATCTGGATTCGCAGCCAGCCTCAGCTACTTAGTGAGGCCCTCCACAACTTACTGTGACCTTGTTTCAAAATAAAGAATAAAATAGGGCTGGGAGTATAGCTCGGGGTATAACGCCCCTGAGTTCAATCCCCAGTACTGCAAAAAAAAATTTTTTTAATTAAAAAATAAAAATAGGGCTGGGAATGTAGCTCGGAGGTAGAATGCCCCTGGGTTCAATCCCCAGCACCGCAAAAAAAATGAAGAATAAATTACATAGCTTTGCTGGTGCTCCTGACGCAGCCAGCCAGCAGTGGGTCCGAGCACACCTCCGTCAAGGAGCTTGCCGGGTCACTCATCTCTAAGGGGAACCTTGCTGCACATCTGAGACACTCTAGGGCCACCAGGGCCACCCCCCCCCCAAGTCCCTGATCCCCTGGGGCTGCGGAGGCCTAAGAGGGTTTGACCCAGAAGCTCCCAGGTGCTGCTGACATTGGGGTGGGGACTCCACCCTGGAGAACCACTGCCTTGTTTTGTTTGGGGGGGGGGGAGCAGGGGATTGAACCCAGAGGCATTCTACCTCTGAGCTACATGCCCAGCCGGTTTTTAAATTCTTGTTTTGAAACAGGGTCTCAATAGGTTGCTGAGAGTCTCTGTATGTTGCTGAGGATGGTATTGAATCTGTGATCCAGCCGCAGCCTCCCAAGTATTGGGATTACAGGTGTGGGCCACCATGCCTGGTGAGAACCACTTTTTTGTTGTTTGTTTGTTTTGTTTTTTGCAGTACTGGGGATTGAACCCAGAGACATTCTACCTCTAAGCTACAACCCCAGCCCTATTTTTTATTCTTTATTTTGAAACAGGGTCTCACTAAGTTACGGAGGGCCTCACTAAGTAGCTGAGGCTGGCCGCGAAACTGTGATCTTCCTGTCTCAGCTTCCCAAAAACTGGAATTGCAAGCTTGCGCCCCCAATGCCCGGCTGCAGTTCTTCTTTTACTGGAATCTAGCGAAGGGCAGGTGTGGGCAGGTGTGTGAGGATGAGTCAGTCTGGGGTCACAAGATGGTTTATAGTGATCTGAGGATCTTCCAGTTCAATGATGTGGCCTCTGTTGTCTGGTCAACAGATAGATAGCGCCACAGAACCCCCGTTACCAGCTTCTCAAGATGATCAGATCTCTCCTGCTTAAACTATTATTGGTGTGGTTAATTTACAGTGCATAAGGTAATTATCATGGGTGAGTGAGGTTTTCGTTAACTTTAAGATACGTAGAATTCCTAGAAATGGGGCGTGGTGGTGCACACTTGTAATCCCAGCACTTGGGAGGTTGAGACAGGAAGATGGAAAGTTCTCGGCCAGCCTCAGCCTCAGCAACTTAGTGAGACCCTGTTTCAAAATTAAAATTAAAAAAAAAAAAAAAAATAGGGCTGGGGCTGTAGCTCAGATGCAGAATGCCCCTGGGTTCAATCCCCAGGACCACACACAAGAGGTCACCTCCATTCTTTCCCAGGGCAGCACATGGTCTAGGCACAATAGGGTGAGTGTTGGGAGCTGCCTGTCCCTGACCGTCCCTTAGCTGAGGGATGGGGGAAGGTGTAGAACGTCAAAGGGCCGCGTGGTCTAAGTCTTAGCAGAAGCAGACGACCTCAAGGCTCCCGCTCCCAGGGCCAACTCCCTGCAGAAGGGTTTTCTGTTTGAAACCTAATTTGCAGCAGGCCCCAGAGACCCCACCAGACACACAAGGAACACAGGAGCAGACACCCAGCGTCGGTGTTTGAGGCGCTGGGGACAGTGAGGGGCAGATGATGTCACTCTCCAGGCGAGGGGCAGGTGATGATGTCACTCTGCAGGCAAGGGGTGGGTGGTGACGTCACTCTCCAGGCGAGGGGCGGGTGATGACGTCACTCTCCAGGCGAGGGCGGGTGATGGCGTCACTCTCCAGGCCTGGCGCTGATAGGGAAGCAAATGACCCGTGGATGGAAAGAGACCAAAGTCTTGTCTTATTCTTGACTCTGGGTTCCGTCTCTGCACTGCAATTGCTAGTCTCTGCCGCGGCAGGTCCTTCCCAGGACCCCAAGATCTTATGACTCCTCCAGGCATAAATTCAACTTCCTAAGAGTACTAAGCAGTGGACTCTTTCACTAATATTATTTCCTTTACTCCTTTTTGGAAAATGCCAACCTTTTTTCCTGGGAGACATTATATTTCCAATACCACTCATAAAATGAGGTGCTAGCCAGGTGTGGTGGCACACGCCTGTCATCCCAGTACTTGTGAAGCTGAGACAGGAGGATCTTGGGTTTGAAGCCAGCTTCAGCAGCTTAATGAGACCCTCAGCACCTTAGTGAGACCATGTTGCAAAATAAAAAGGGCTATGGGTACAGCTCAGAGGTAGAATGCCCCTGGGTTCAGTCCCCAGTACTAATAAATAAATAACTAAATAAAATGAAGTGCTACCAATATTACTTAAATAGTAACAGTACCAATAATACTTAAAGCTCAAACAGTCTTATCAATATACTTCCTCATCTAATCCTTTTTATGTTAGCATGCCAAGTACCAAGGCACACTCTTGCAATCCCAATACTTGGAAGGCTCAGACAGGAGGACCCCAGGGTTGAAGCCAGCATGCAATAACTTAGCGAGACCGTTTCAAAATAAAAAGGGCTGAGACGTAGCTCTGTGGTAGAACTCTCTAGGTTTAATCCTCAGTACAAGAAAAGAAGAAAGAAGACAAACTTTAAGATGTATTTAGTGGGGAAGCATTTGTCTAACATGCACAAGGCCTTGGACTTGATCTCCAGCACCACAAATAAAAATAATAACACAAATATACACACACACACATATGGTAGGAAGGTTTGGTAATTTTGCTTATTTTTATCTTAAACATCTAGAAAATAACTAATATATATATATATGACGGGCTTTGTGATACATGCCTGTAATCTCGGTACTTGGGAGGCTGTTACAGGAGGATAGTAGGCTTGAGACCAGCCTCAGCAATTTAGTGAGATCCTCAACAACCTAGCAAGACTATGTTTCAAAACAAAAACTAAAAAGGGTTGGGAGTGTAGCTTGGAGGTAGAATGCCCTTGGATTCAATCCCTAGTGTCACCAAAAAAAAAAAAAAAATACATATGTATATATGTATACACACATATATGTACATATATATGTAATTGTATATATGTACATAGATGCAATATATGTGTATCTATATATACATAAATGAGATGGTGCTATAGTGTGTATTTTTTTTTCGGTACTGAGGATTGAACTCAGGGGCATTCTACCTCCGAGCTATACCCCTAGCCCTATTTTTTATTCTTTATTTTGAAACAGGGTCTCACTAAGTTGCAGAGTGCCTCACTAAGTAGCTGAGGCTGGCCGCGAACCCGGATCCTCCAGTCTCAGCCTCCCAAATGCTGGGATTACAAGCGTGCGCCACCACACCCAGCTTATAGTGTGTATCTTAAATGTCACCTGAAGGCCAGATGTGGGACCACAGCTTGGTCCCCAGGCTGTGGTGCAGTTGGGAGTGGCAGAACTTTCAGGAGCTGGAGCTGGAGCATAGCACAAGGAAGTTAGGTCTCTGGGGGTGCGCCTGGAGTGGGATCCTGGGCTCCTGCCCCTTCTGGTCTCTCCTTGCTTGCTGGACTCTGTGAGGTAAACGGGGGGGTACTGGGGATTGAAGCCAGGGGCATTCTACCTATGTACTGCACCCCCCATCCTTTTTATTTTTTATTTTGAAACAGGGTCTTGTTAAGTTGCTGAGGGTAGTCTCGAACCTGCGATCCTCCTGTCTCAGCCTCCCAAGTACTGAGATCACAGGCGTGCACCACCACGCCCGGCTAACAGGCCTCTTTTGCCCTGTGCTCCTGCTTGGATGCACCGTGCTGCTACGAGCCCAAAGCAACAGAGTCAAGCGGGTATGGGCTGAAACCATGAGTCGAAACAAACCTTTCCTCAGTGTAAGTCCTTTATCTCAGGTATTGTGTCATAGGAATGGAATGCTGACTTACCAGATGGTCGATTTTCAGAACTACTTCTGTGTCTAAACTATTAACTTAAAAGACCATCCAAAATAAGAATTTTGAGTATGTATATAACAGATACACTAAGCAGATACGTAGGCTGCAATCCTGTTCATTCTGTTACCTACCACCTACCTGGCACTACACAAGATTGAGATATCTGGTTGCCATGGATACAAGATAACCTAATTTGGCCACATTGGCATAGAAGAAATAAGCACCTTCATATTTTCTCATGTCTTTTGCCCAGGACCACAGTGCCACCTGAGCTAGCCACTGCGAGATGAAATGAAGAAAATCATTCCCCTTAGGGAAGTGCTGGTGCTGAGGACCTTTTATTGAGCATTTACTCTGTGTCAGACAACATGCTGATCGTTTTCCATACTTCACTTTATCCTCCCAACGACCCTAGGGAAGTTATTCATTCTTATCCCCATTTTACAGAGTAATAAAAGATGTTTCAAACTTTCAAGTAGCCCGGAATGGGGTGTGCATACTTGTACTTCCAGTACTTGGGAGGCTAAGATAGGATTGCAGGTTTGAGGCCAGCCTTGGCAACTTAGTGAGACCCTCAGCAAGTTGGAGAGACCCTGTTTCCAAACAAAAATTTGAAAAGGCACACAAAAAAAAGTTCAAGCAGCAAAAACCTAATGCAGTGGGGGGGGGGGGGACTAGGGATTGAACCCAGGGGGCATTCTGCCTATGAGATACACAACTTTTTTTTTTTTTTTTGGTGGTCCTGGAGATTGAACCCAAGGGTTCTACCTCTGAGCTACACTCCCAGCCCTATTTTTTATTCTTTATTTTGAAACAGGGTTTCACTAAATTGCAGAGAGCTTCACTAAGTAGCTGAGGCTGGCCATGGATCCTACAGTCTGTCTCCCAAGTACTGGGATTACAAGTGTGTGCCACCATGCCTGGCTCCGGCTTTTTAATTTTAAAACAAGGTCTAAGTTGCTGAGGCTGGCCTCAAACCTGCAATCCTTTTGTCTCAGCCTCCCAAGTTGTAGGATTACAGGCACATGCCCAGCTAAAACTGTGTGTGTGTGTGTGTGTGTGTGTGTGTTACTGGGGATTGAACCCAGGGGCATTCTACCTTCAAGCTATACCCCTTGCCCGATTTTTTATTCTTTATTTTGAAGAAGGTTCTCACTAAGTTGCGAAGGGCCTCAGTAAGTAGCTGAAGCTGCGAGTCCGCTATCCTCCGGCCTCAGCCTCCCAAGCACTGGGCTTACAATTGTGCGCCACCACGTCGGGCTAAAACTTACATTCTTAAACGTCATGCGGTTTGATAGGTGTTTAGTCACGCAAGTGGATAAATTTAGGGCTAGCATTCACCTTCTGCTAACCTAGAGAAATCTGGCTGACAGGCTGCCACGCGGCTGGAGAGGGTTTGCAGAGAGCTCCGCTCTGCGCACTTGAACTCAAGCAGGGAGCCGGCCCCATTTCCATCCGGTCCTCAGACCTGCTCTGGCTGGAAACCATTAG
This sequence comes from Graphiurus murinus, assembly GCA_004027655.1. Lineage (NCBI taxonomy): Eukaryota > Metazoa > Chordata > Mammalia > Rodentia > Gliridae > Graphiurus > Graphiurus murinus. Next base: position 9,730 of record PVLC010015543.1, read on the forward strand.
TGCTGACCGCAGAGGCGCATGCAAGTTCTTTCTTTTGGTTTGAGGATTTTCTTCCTTGTCTTTCCTGAGCTTAAGGGTGGCGTAAAGGTCATGCGAAGAATGTTGGAAAGCACTGACAGGGCTCCAGCCCGCCAGATACCAGAAGTTCTGGCGATTTCCACTTTGCTCCAGGCAAGTCAAAGCAGAGACTGGGGCGGGTCCTGCTGAGTCACGGCGAGGGGGCGGGGCCCGTACGCTAATGAGGACGGTGGGGCGGGGTCATATGCTAATGAGGATGGCGGGGCGGGGCTGTGGGAAGGTTTCGGAGCAGGGGTCCTGCGGCGAAGCCCCTAACCGGAGTACAGGGTGGTGGAGTCGGCAGGAGGCGCCTGGCCCCGAAGAGCACGATGAGCAGGCCGAACTCGCTTTCCCCCAGGAAGGCTTTCAGGCCTTTATACTCACTTCATTCATTCATTCATTCATTCACTCACTCACTCATTTTTTTATTTTATTTTTTGCGGTGCGGGGGATAGAACCTAGGGGCATTCTACCTCCAAGCTCCACCTCCGGCCCTCTTTTTTATTCTTTATCTTGAAACAGGGTCTCACTAAGTTGCAGAGGGCCTCACTAAGCAGCTGAGGCTGGCCGCGAACCCAGATCCTCCTGTCTCAGCCTCCCAAGTACTGGGATTACAGGTGTGCGCCACTCACTTTATTTTTTTCCCTGCTGAAGAAGGCCCCCGGGCCTGGTGCGCGCACCGCTGAGCTGCGCCTTCAGCATCACAGGTTTCCTGGGCGTCTCCTCAACTCAGGCAGGGTAGCGTTGCTCGCTGCTCCCTGGCCAGTATTCAGGAGATGCGGATGTAGCTCAGTGGTAGCGCACTTGCCTAGCAGGTGTGAGGCCCTAGGTTCACATGTGCTAGGTTCACCAGCACTGCAGTGGGGAGAGAGAGGGGGGAGGAGGAGGAGGGGGAGGGAGAGAGATAAAGGAATCAGGTTTATTCAGCCTCCAGCATCTTGATAAGATGGCAGGGCTGTGGACCTCAAAGCTCCTTCATGAGGGATCAGAAATGAAAAGGACCCCCGCCCCATTTTTCTTCCCAGGCTGGGGATCGAACCCAGGGCCTCGCACATGCTAGGCAACTACTGTCTACCACTGACCTGTACTCCCAGTCCTTTTTTTTATTTTGGGACAGGTTCTCACTAAGTTGCCCAGGCTGGCCTCAAATTTCACTCTCCTCCTGCCTGGGCATCCTCAGTAGTTGCACCTGGTGCAAAAGCCTTTTGTCGGGAGGGGAAGGAAGAGGCAGCAGGAAGGCTGAGCAGGGTCTCCATCATTCAGAATGCGAGTCTCCTTCCTTTCTGGCCAGAGCATCCAAGTGCATTTCAACCTCCTGGAGTGAGGGCCTATAGTTCTTCAGACAGATGAGTTTTCTGCAAACTAAGGCTCACAACAAACCAGGCGAGGTGGCATGCCTCTGTCATCCCAGTACTTGGGAGGCAGAGACAGGATTTTTAGGTTTGAGGCCAGCCTTAGCAACGGAGCAAGACTCAGCAACCTAGCTAGACCCTGTTTCAAAACAAAAAATAAAAATAGGGCTCGGGGTGTGGCTGGGAGGTAGAGTGCCTATTCCCAGGACCATAAAAAATAAAATACAGTGAAACCTCACAACAATTAACAGCGTTGTACAAGATGAGGCAGAGGACTGAAGACTGAGGAAGTGGTGTTGCAAAGGTCACCAGATGTTCAGGATTCTGAGAATGTAGAGAAAGGTTACTTAGCAATCAACATCTGCACCCCTGAGGTGGAGCTTCTCTTAAGAATGCCAAGCAAGCCGGGCGTGGTGACGCACACTTGTAATCCCAGTACTTGGGAGGCTGAGCCCAGAGGAGCCAGGTTCGCAGCCAGCCTCAGCTACTTAGTGAGACCCTGTTTCAAAAGAAAGAATAAAAAATAGGGCTGGGGGTGTAGCTCAGAGGTGCACCACCATGCCCGCATTCATAATGCATATTTATCTTTAAATTGGAAAATACAGGGAAAAAAAGAAAATATAGAATAAGGTGAAAATAATTCATAACCCCTCATTGGGCTACAACTAGTTTATGTCAAAGTTGGGTTCCAATCACACAGTAGTTTTGGCTTTTACAGTAGTGACTTTTTTTTTCTTTGTAAGAATGCACTATAAACTGGGCGTGGAGGCATACACTTGTAATCCCAGCATTTGGGAGGCTGAGACCACACGATCCCGGTTCCCGGCCAGCCTCAGCTACTTAGTGAGGCACTCCGAAATTTAGTGAGACCCTGTTTCAAAATAAAGAATAAGCCGGGCGTGGTGGCGCACGCTTGTAATCCCAGCATTCGGGAGGCTGAGACCGGAGGATCCAGGTTCGAGACCAGCCTCAGCTACCTAGTGAGGCACGCCACAACTTAGCGAGACCCGGTTTCAAAATAAAGAATAAAAAATAAGGCTGGGGGTATAGCTCGGAGGTAGAATGCCCCTGAGTTCAATCTCCAGTACCACAAAAAAAAGAGAAAATAAATAAATAAATAAATAAATAAAGAAAGAAAGAAAGAAAGAAAGAAAGAAAGAAAGAAAGAAAGAAAGAAAGAAAAAGCCGGACGTGGTGGCGCACACTTGTTATTCCAGCATTTGGGAGGCTGAGACCAGAGGATCCAGGTTCTCGACCAGCCTCAGCTACCTAGTGAGGCACTCCGAAACCTAGTGAGACCCTGTTTCAAAATAAAAAATAAAAAATAGGGCTGGGGGTGTAGCACGGAGGTAGAATGCCCCTGAGTTCAATCCCCAGTACCGCAAAAAAAAAAAAAAAAAAAAAAGAATGCACTATAAATTCAATTTCTTAACCAAAATTTCATGCCAAAGGCAAACATTGATGGGGGGCAATAAATATGATAAGTGCATACACTGGCTTATCAATTAGTTGAGTATATTTTATTAGGGAAAAAATAAATATTTTTATTTATTAGATTTTATTCCGATTTTAGAGGGTTTTTTTGTTGTTTTGTTTTTTGGTACTGGGGATTGAACCCAGGGACTTTCTACCTCTAAACTACACCCCATCCCTATTTTATTTTTTTGTTTTTAAACAGTCTTGCTAGGTTGCTGAAAGTCTCACTAAATTCCTGATGCTGGTCTTGAACCTGCAGTCCTGCCATCTCAGCCTCCCAAGTACTGGGATTGCAGAAATGCGCCACCATGCCCAATTCAGAGTATTTTGTATTTAGGACTTTCAGTTTAGGGATGCTCATCTGGTAAAGTCCAGGCAAATATTCTAAAATCTAAAAAACTCCAAAATCTGAATTACTTCTGATCCCCAGCATTTCAGGAAAAGGATGCTCACCCTGTAATGTCACTGTGAGTTTTCTCAAGTTTTTTGGCTTTTGTTTTTAGGTTCCTCTCCTCTCCGCGTGTCACACACACACACACAAAGTATGCTTCTGTTGGGTGCATTTCTATTTCATAGAGCAGGTTATCTAAGCCCAAACTCTGTAGTAACTAACTCCAAAGCCTGCCCTTGACAGCAGGGAGTTCCCCGGGTTGGCAGGGGAGGGAAGGGGGCGGGTGATAAGGAGGCCACATTCCATCCTGAGGAGTGACAGCTTTCTTCCCGAGCAGGGCTCCTGGTCCAGGCACGAGGGCCTCCGTCCTAAGAAAGGCTCTGGTAAATGCTGACACCTGTGGCCGCTGTACCTCACTCTTACGCTGTGCCTCTGGGAAATGGTCACTGTAAGGGACCGGGATCTGCACACATTTTTTTATCTTTTTTTGTGCATGTAGTGCTGGGTCTAGGCAAGTGTTCTGCAATAGAGCTCCACACCCAGCCCTTCAAATGCCTTTGTAAAACTGAAAGGAAAAAAGTAAAGAATTTGGGACTAGGGATACAGCTCAGTAGTAGAGTGCATACCTAATATGCATGAAGCCCTGGGTTCGATCCCCAGTACCGTCCCCAAATGAAAATACAGAAAAAGAAATCTGAGACCAGGTGTAGTTGGCCAGCATGAACAATATAGGGAGACTCCCATCTCAAACCGTAACAAAACAAAACAAATCGGAATATCTCTCCACCTAATAGCTAGCAATAGTTAGAATATTTATTTTACTTTATTATTTTTTTTTCCGGTACTGGAGTTTGAACCCAGGGGCTTTTTACCTCTAAGCTACATCCTGAGCCCTATTTTATGTTTTATTTCATAACAGAGCCTCACTAAAATCCTGAGGCTGGCCTTGAACATGCGATCTTCCTGCCATAGCCTCCCAAGTACTGGGATTACAGGCTTAGGGCAGTGCACCTGACTGAGAGTGTTTTTTAAAAATATTTGATCCTGCCTAGGCAAGAATTCACTCTAGTGGTTGTTGTTGTTGTTGTTGGTGGTGGTGGTGGTGGTGGTGGTGGTGTGTGTGTGTGTGTGTGTGTGTGTGTGTGTGTGTGTGAAGTTCACCTTTAGCTGGGTGTGGGTGTGGTTGCACACACCTGTAATCCCAGTACTTGGGAGGCTGAGACTGGAGGATCCTAGGTTCATGGCCAGCCTCGGCTACTTAGTGAGGCCCTCCGCAACTTAGTGAGACCCTGTTTCAAAATAAAGAATAAGCCAGGCGTGGTGGCTCACCCTTGTAATCCCAGCATTTGGGAGGCTGAGACCGGAGGATCCAAATTCGCAGCCAGCCCCAGCTACCTAGTGAGGCACTCCGCAACTTAGTGAGACCCGGTTTCAAAATAATGAATAAAAAATAGGGCTGGGGGTATAGCTCGAAGATAGAATGCCCCTGAGTTCAATCCCCAGTACCACAAAAAAATAAAGAATAAAAAAATAGGACTGGGGGTGTAACTTGGAAGTAGCATGCCTCTGTCTGGGTTCCATTCTCAGTACCACAAAAAAAAAAAAAAAGAAAGAAAGAAAATAAAGAATTAAAAAAATAGGAGCCGGGTGTGGTGGCGCACGTTTATAATCCCAGTACTTGGGAAGCTGAGACCGGAGGATATGGGTTCATGGCCAGCCTCAGCTACCTAGTGAGGCCCTCTGCAACTTAGTGAAACCCTGTTTCAAAATAAAGAATAAAAAAAAGGGCTGGGAGTGTAGCTCGGAGGTAGAATGCCCCTGGGTTCCATCCCCAGTACCACACACACACACACACACACACACATACACACACACAAAAGAAACCAGGCCCTGGTGCACATTTGTAATCCCAGTACTTGGGAAGTTGAGACGGGAGGATCTGGATTCGCCGCCACCCTCAGATCCTGTTTCAAAATAAAGAATAAAAAAATAGGACTAGGAGTGTGGCTCAGAGGTAGAATGCCCCTGGGTTCAATCACCAGTACCGAGAGAAAAAAAAAAAAAAAAGCAAATTAACTGGAGATAGTGAAGTATAAAAGAATAAAAACTAAAGCTTTGAGAAATAGAGATAAGATCCTTTAGAATAGCTATCCTAATTGGTATTAGCAAGGCAAAGTGAATTGCATACACCCTACATTTGCCAAGGACTACTGCCTAAAGGCTCACTTGGAGTTTATGGTCCAGCCAAGAACCAGGAAGACAGTTATGGCGTAGTAAGTGCTCTGCCTGGTGAAAAGTGCGGCTTGTAAGAACCACAAGACACATGTAGAAGGACAATCCAGGCATCTTCCTGGAGGCGGGGATGTCTTCACAGGTTCCTGAAGAAGAGGGAATTCCAGGTGCGGTCAGGAAGCTGATGGGCTGAGTAGGTGACAGGGCCGGGGAGATGGAGAGTGGCGGGACCAGAAAGGTGAGCAGCACACGTTGGCAGACATCTTGCGCCCCAGATGGGAGTCTCTCCTGGGGGCAGATTTGTGAGCCAGAGTGGCCGCCGGCTCCTCCTTAGCAACTTTCCCTGTAAGGACTAGAAATAGATTTCCCTGGCGTCGTAAGAAAAGATGTGTCCAAAATGGCTGGCAAGGCAATTAATTTTACTCTGTGTGTGTGTGTGTGTGTGTGTGTGTGTGTGTGTGTGTGAGAGAGAGAGAGAGAGAGAGAGAGAGAGAGAGAGAGAGAGAGAAAGTGTGTTTTCCCAGGGATTGAGCCCAGGAGCATTCTGCCTCCGAGCTGTACCCACAGCCCTATTTTATTTTTATTTTGAAACAGAGTCTCATTAAGCTGTAGAGGACCTCACTAAGTTATTTTTTGAGGTACTGGGGATTGAACCCAGAGGCATTCTACTTCTGAGTTACACCTCCAGCCCTATTTTTTATTCTTTATTTTTGTACCCATTTTTTTTTTTCAGTAGTGGGGATTGAACCCAGGGGCATTCTACCTCCGAGCTACACTCGCAGTCCTATTTTTTTTTTTTTTTTATTCTTTGATTTGAAATAGGGTCTCACTAAGTTGTGGAGGGCCTAAGTAGCTGAGGCTGGCTGCAAACCTGCGATCCTCCTGTCTCAGCCTCCCAAGTACTGGAATTACAAGCATGGGCCACTAGGCCCAGCTTAAGCATTTTAAAATGCATTTTTTTTTTTTTTTTGGTAAATACAAATTTACCCCTTAATTTGAGACAAAGCCAAAGAACAACGTTATATAACTCCAGAAACCGTTCAAGCTGTACTAACAGAAGGAGCAAAATGGTGAAAATGTTCCAGAGAAATTCAGTGCACAGGAGGGGCCTGGGCGCTAAGCGGGGAAGACGCCACGTCCAGCAGAAACCAGTATCCTGGTGCTCTGCTGTGGCCTCGCTGGGGGTTTGTAAGGCTGGGAGTAGGTGAAGCATAGCCTGGGCCATCAAGTTGAGAAGTCACAACCGCTGGTTCAAGACCGTCCCAGGCATTTCTTTTTCTTTTTCTTTTTTTCTTTTTTTTTTTTTTTGCAGTACTGGGGATTGAACTCAGGGGCATTCTACCTCCGAGCTATACCCCCAGCCCTATTTTTTATTCTTTATTTTGAAACAGGGTCTCACTAAGTTGCAGAGAGCCTCACTAAGTGGCTGAGGCTGGTCGCGAACCCGGATCCTCCAGTCTCAGCCTCCCAAATGCTGGGATTACAAGCATGCTGCCACCACGCCCGGCTTCAGGCATTTCTTAGAAAAATGGAAATACATGCCGGGCGTGGGGGTGCACACCTGTAATCCCTGTACTTGGGAGGCTGAGACTGGAGGATCGCAGGTTCGAGGACTGCCTCAGCAAGTAGTGAGACTCGTAGCAACCTAGCAAGACCCTGTTTCCAAATGAGAAATAAAATCAAGGCTGGGGGTGTAGCTTGAAGGTAGAATGGCTCTCGGTCCCATCCCCAGTACCACCAAAAAAAAAAAAAAAAAAAGGAAATACCACTGACTTTATTCTTCACACACACTTTTGGACAGCATCGGGTCAAAATGACTTCTTTAACTGACTCTTTTCACAGCATCCACCACCTCGCTCCTTCTCCCTCAAAATCTTTTATTTTGCAAAACCATAGGGAGCCGCGGTCGCCTGCGGCTAGGGAAGATTTGGAACAATAGGTGTTTCTGAGCCGGGTTTATTGAAATGGTCCTGTCTGTGTCCGGGGGAGATTGTAAAAGAGATGTCAACAGGAGATCTTTTGTGCGACTGGCATTCATCCCCAAAGAGAGAAATTCCCTGGCTGTGCTCGTATTTAAAGCAGATTTGTTGCTGCTTTCGCTAAACCTTCTCAGCCCAAGCCGGAGCTAAGAGCCACGAATGAGTCACTCGGTGTGATTGTAACTTCCTTCCCTCCTTAGCAAAGCAATGAGTCAGTCATTTACATTTAGAAAGGAAGGGCTCCCAAGATTTCTGGGGTTTTCATCAGCAGGAGCCTGTTTTCGAGATGGTCACGTGGGCGGATCGGTCAGCAATCTGGTTAACCTGGGTGAGGGGGGTGGGGGTGCGGGCCCTCTTGTTTTTTTTCCACTGCCTGGAAAACTTCTTGCTGTTTTGCTTGCTTGCTTTTTTAAATCCAAAGAGAGAGAAAAACACAATTTCCTGCCTTGGCCATTTTCTCTCTCCCTACCCCATTATTTGGTTTTTGTTTTTGGGGGTGGGCCATAGAGGGCCAGCAATTTCAGGGTACTGTAATTACCCAGGCTGAGGGTGGACTAACTCCACCCTTAGCAGATAAGGCGACCGCTTTATTACCTGCTCTCGGCCAGGTGCCCCAGGTGACAAGACTTGCCTTTATCTGGGGACCCGACAAGGTTATCAGCCACTGCAAATGGACTGGACCCTGGAGCAGCGGGCCATCGAAATTACTCGGCTCCCTGCTGTCCATTTTCCAGTCCTCTGCAGGTGATTTTGATCAGCAGACAGATCTACCTTCCCCAAGCCCTTCGCATACCAACCCGAGCTGTGTCCCACCCGGTTCCCCCCCCCCCCCGAACCTAAGCCCCAGTCCAGAGCAGTTTTACTGCTGAGTCCCCAACACGTGAGGCACACACGCGGGCAACATCCTCTGGCTTAATCGTTTTGCAATGTTTATAGTGGCTTTTTCAAAGTTGTTACTTAACAACATCTTTGACCTATGATGAAAAATATGTCCGATTTTATTGCCTTTTTTTTTTTTTTGCGGTACTGGGGATTGAACTCAGGGGCATTCTACCTCCAAGCTACACCCCAGCCCTATTTTTTATTCTTTATTTTGAAACTGGGTCTCCCTAAGTTGCAGACTGCCTCACTAGGTAGCTGAGGCTGGCCTCGAACCGGGATCCTCCATTCCCAGCCTCCAGAATGCTGGGATTACAAGCGTGCGACACCACGCCCATCTTGCCTTTACTTTTTATGGTTCCTTTTGAAAACTAGAATGTAATCCACACCAGGAGGCAGTGCAGTGCTTGTTTTAGGTCAGAAAAAATACCTAGTGGTTGATCGATGTATGCCTGCAGCTTACTAGCATTATCTGTCTAGCCGCGCATCAGGTCTGGGGCTTGCGGGGAGGGTCGTGGGGATGGAACCCAGGCCCCCCACACGCTGGGCAAGTGCTTCACCTCCGAGCTACCCAGCCCGGGTTGATTCTGTAACTCCAGCACTATCTCCATCAGCACTTAGGTTGGAATTATGGCATAAAAATGTGTATATTTACTTATTTACTTATTTACTTACTTAGTGATTGTGATACTGAGGATTAAACCCAGGGGCAATTATTTACCCAGGAGCTACACCCCAGCCCTTTTTATTTTTTGTTTTGAAATAAGGTTTTGCTGGGAGTCCCTCTGCATTGCTGAGGCTGGTCTTGAACCCATCTGTCTCAGCCTACCAAATATTGGGATTACAGGTATGTGCCACGCCCCACTAAAAATGTGTTTTGTTTTGTTTTCTTCAGTACTGGGGATCGAACCTGGGGCATTCTACATCTAAGCTACAATCCCAGCCCTATTTTTTATTCTTTCCTTTGAAACAGGGTCTCAGTAAGTTGTGGAGGGCCTCAGTAAGTGGTTGAGGCTGGCCACAGAACCTGAGATCCTCCTGTCTCAGCCTCCCAAGTACTGGGATTCCGGCCCGTGCCACTGCGCCCGGCCTTTTCTGAATATTTTTGATTCACAGTTGAACCCGTAGATGGCGACCAGTGGATGCAAAGCGCCGCTGTGTGGCGACATCCAAGGTCGTGGAGAATGGCTCTGCTAAGTTGTTAGTTGTGTCCCTGCCCCGATGATGACTTCTCTTTCCTGATGGCCAGCCCCTCTTCCTTTTGCTCCAGGAAGTCTCTTCTCCCCCCTGCTCATTCCTGCTTGTGACCAATACTAACCGTGGTGCAGCTGTGTGACACACGCGCTCTCAAAACTGCAGTGACATCTGTGAAGAAAACAGCAAAACAGCCCTTGACCTAGTGGCTCTTACATCCTTAGTGAATTCCCTTCTCTCAGCGTGGTGGGGGAGGGGGGGATGCACCTAACAAAATATAGGACCACAGTGCCAGTACTTGGGAGGCTGAGACAGGAGGATCACAGGTTCGAGGCCAGCCTCCGAGACTTAGTGAAGACCTCAGCAGCTTAGTGAGACTCTGTTCCAAAATAAAAAAAATATTAGGGCTGGGTAGGTGTAGTTCAGAGGTAAAATGCCCTTGGGTCCAACCCCCAGCACCGCAGAAACAAACAAGAACAAAAAAACAGAATATAGGACCATATTGCTGAGAGGCAACTCTGGTAAGAAATGAAAGCTAGCTGACAAAAAGCTTCAGAGGGAACTCTCCTTGCCTGCCCGGGCCCGTCCCCACCCCAATCTCCTGAGGGCTTGGTAGACCAGCTGCTCAAACAGGAAACCTTATATAATCTTGCAGCCCGGACCTGGGTCCCTGAATCTTCCCCTCCTTTAAACAGCCCATTCAACCCAGGAAGACCTGCAGACCTGGCTGGGACACACTGAAAAACACACAACGTGTCGTTCACAGATGCTGGAGGGAAAGTCCCTAGGTCCAAGAGGAAGTGATACATCCAGTTGTAGAACTCACTCCATAAAGTAGAGGAGCCAGTGGAAACTGGATCCTCACGATGAGAGCACCAGGCAGGTGGTGTGGACACGATGACTCACTCGCACCTGTTAGGAAGGCCAGGAAAATGAGCCGTGAAGCGCTGGTCACATTCCGGACTGGGGAAAGCATTCCCGCCTTGGAAGTGAGTAAGCCTGACGTTCCAGCCGCCCGGATTTCAACACGGGGCCTGGCGCTCGAAAGACTTCCCTTTGCCTTAGCTACTGGCCAAATGTTTCTTACTCAGAGCCCCAGATTCTTCATCTGTATCAAGTGCTCTAGGCATACACTAGCCAAATGTCTACTTTCAACATCTTCCACTTATTTATTGTGTGTGTGTGTGTGTGTGTGTGTGTGTGTGGTGCTTGGGATGGAACTCAAGGGCATTCTACCTCTGAGCTACATCCCCAGCCCTATTTTATTATTTTATTTTGAAACAGGGTCTCACTAACAAGGTCTCACTAAGCTGAAGCTGATCTCAAACCTGCAATTTTCCTGTCTCAGCCTCCCAAGTACTGGAATGACAAGCGTGCGCCACCACATCCAGCTGAGCTAGTCCTTTGAAATTACTGGTTTCAGGCAAGAACTGTTTTCTAATACATTTGACTTACTGACAAACTTCATTAAGCCAAGTGTGGTGGCACATGCCTGTCACACCAGGACTTGGGAGGCTGAGACAGGAGGATTGCAGGTTCAAGGCTAGCCTCAGCAATTTAGCAAGACCCTCAGCAACTTAGCCAGACCCTCGGCAACTTAGCAAGACCCTGTTTCAAGATAAAGAATAATAGAGTTGGGAGTGTAGCTTGGAGGTAGAATGCCTCTGGAACCAGTCCCCATTATTATTTAAAAAAAAAAAAAAAGGCAGGGAGAAAGAAAGGAAGAGGGGGAGCGAGAGGGAGAGTGAGAGAGAGTGAGAGAGAGAGAGAGAGAGAGAACACGAGAACACAAGCAAGCTAGCTATTCTACAAGCTTTAGACCTTAACTCCTGGACCTGAACCTTCTAAAATGACCTTCCTGCAAACATCATTTAACGTCTTCTAATTTTAGTTAATTCAGAGAAGCTTCTGAAGAGACCAGTAACTTTGATCTGAACCTCATTTTCGGGTTCCGGTTAGTTCCAGGGTGGATGGAAGGGCTTCTCCTCACAGCTGGCTGGAGCCACCAGCAACCCCCAACCGTACATTCTTCCAAAACAGCCGAAGGCGGCAGGTTAAAAACACTGCCCTGGGGTTGTCGTGGGCGATGAAAGCCCCACGTGGGGATGAAAGAGAGAAGGCGGAGTGCGGAGGTGGAGTCTCCCAGAAGCTGGACCTGCAGTCTGGAAATGTATTACGTTGCTGAGGCTGGCCACGAACCTGCGATCCTATTGTCTCAGCCTCCCAAGTACTGGGGGCTGGAAGTCTTAAGTAATCTTTGCAAATAGACTGATTAGAAGAGAACTGGGCAAATCCAAAACGATTCAGGTGGGGGGGGGGGAGCGACTAGAGTCAGATAAAACCGAAAAGTGCCAGTCCTAGGGGCAGGCATCCCGGTTCAACCTCCCTGCCCAGCCTTTGGCTGTGACTGTCAGGTGAAGACAGATTGGGTTCTCAACAGACTTTGTGTTTTAATCTGTCACCTTAAAAAATATTATGCTAAACTGGGCGTGGCTGCACACCCCTGTAAATCCCGGTACTTTGGGAGGATTGCAGGTTTGAGACCAGCCTCAGCAATTTTGCCAGACTCTGTTTCAAAATAAGAAAGCAAAAGAGCTTGGAGGTAGAATGCACCTTCGTTCAATTCCCAGTACCCCCCCCCACCCTCCCCACCCCACCAAAAAATATTTCTAACTGGGTGTGGTGATGCAAGCCTGTAATCCCAGTACTTGGGAGGCTGAGACAGGAGGATCGCAGGTTCGAAGCCAGCCTCAGCAACTCAGTGAAGCTCTCAGAAACCTAGTGAGACCCTGTTTCCAAATCCAAATAAGAATCAAAACTGGTCTAGAGGTGTCGCTCGGAAGCACATTGCCTCTGGGTTCAATCTCCAGTACCAAAGGGAAAAAAATTCCTAGTCTAGATTTTACTGTAAAGCCAGGCAATTTTTTTGTTTGTTAGGGTGCAAAGTTTAAAAGTCGTTCTGAGTCTGGACTTCCACTCTGCTCTTTGGAATCTCGCCCGACAGACCTGTCCACCCCTGCCCGGGGCCACTCACCTTGCGCAGCCGGCGTTGAGTTCGTAGGTGTCGTTCCAGGAGTGACCACTAGGGCTCGCTCGAGCGCAGGCCTGCCCGCGGCAAGACTTTGTTTGCAGGGATTCTGGATGGGGAGGGACGGGGTTGGGAGTGGGGCCGGTCGGGGGAGATGCCGCGGGCTTGAAAAGAAATCCTCTGGCTCCCTGAAACGATGCCATTTGCCATGTTCTAAGTCAGAGGTTGCCACGTTACCTGTTGCCAGGCTCCTGAGAGCCCGGGGGCCATGCGAGGGAAAGCCGCCGCCCGGAGCTCCGGCCTGGGAGAGCTCCACTCTGCACCCGGCCGGCGCTGACTTGAGCCTCCGAGCTTTGTTTGGTTGCAGTTCTAACCAGGAGTGGCTGCGTCTTACATCATTTCCAGGCATCAAGTGCCTGGAGCCTTTTTTTTTTTTTTAAATGACTTTAATTTTCGGATCCCTCCCTCCCGGGATTCCTGTACAGTACAAGCTCTGTGCTAAAACAACCTCACCTCAGGAAGCCCGAGTTTTGCACCAACTTGTTAAACAACTTGGGTGCCTCTAAAAAAAAAAAAAAAACCTTATGACTCTGAAACAAACCTTTCTCTTCTCCGCCCTTCAGAGAACAATGTTGCGCTTGATTAGCGGTGGAGGCGGGTTTGCCGCAGAAGAGGCGCCGCTATCAGTTGAATAGATCTCCAGCCAGACAAGCCGAGGCTTGGGGCATTTGTCTGGCATTAGGAAGTGTCTGGAATACTAGCAGCTACCCACGGGCGGAGGCTGGGGCTGCAGCAGGCGGCCTCCCCCGCTCGCGGGCAGCGCCCCTCCCCCGCGCACACAGCCTGCTCTTTGCTGCTGGGACTGGGAAAAGTTGAGCCCTGCGGTTTCCGTGGCGGACGGCTTCACTGGGAAGCTGTCTCCCATTCCCGGATCCCGAATGCATCTGGAGAGAGGCCTCAGTGGGGCTGGGAGCCCAGCTTTTACCTGACACCCCCTCCCTCCCTCCTCATCTCTGCCCGCCTGCCCTGTGGGTGGCCGAGAAATGGGAACGTGTAAATATTTTGAAGCAAGGTAGTGATTTTTCTTTTTTCCATGCAGATTTTGTTGTGTCCTCTCTACCAACACTGTGTGTGTGTGTGTGTGTGTGTGTGTGTGTGCACGCGCGCGCGCACGCCCTACTGGGGATTAAACCCAGGAGCATTCTACCTTCAAGTTACACCCCCAGCCCTATTTTTTATTCTTTATTTTGAAACAGGGTCTCACTAAGTTGCAGAGGGCCTCACTAAGTAGCTGAGGCTGGCTGCAAACCTGATCCTCCTGTCTCAGCCTCCCAAGTACTGGGATTACAAGGGTGCACCACCACGCCTGGCTGGCACTATTTTCTATGTTAATTAATTTATTTATTTTTGCAGTGCTGAGGATCAAATCCAGGCCTTTGCTCAGGGTAGGCAAGCCCTCCACTGCTAAGCTACCCACCAGCCCCATTAAAAAAAAAAAGTTATATTTTTATTGGTGCATTGTAGTTGTAGGCCCTAGTGAGGTTCAAAGTGACGCAGATATACAAGCGCACGGCACTCGCTGTGCGAGACTGGGTTTTGCTGTGTTGCCTGGGCTTGTCTCAAATTCCTGGGCTGAAGGATCCTCCCACACCAGCCTCCCAGCAGCCGGAACTACAGCCACACCCCACGGTTTCCTACTACAATATTTTAAAAGTCATAGCTGGGCGGGATAGTGCATGCCTGTCATCCCAGTATTTGGAAGGCTGAGACAGGAGGATTGTAGCTTCGAGACCTTGTTAATTTTTTTTTTTTTTTTGTGGTACTGGGGACTGAACCCAGAGGCATTCTACTTCCGAGCTACACCCCCAGCCCGATTTTTTATTCTTTATTTTGAAACAGGGTCTCACTAAGTTGCAGAATGCCTCACTAGGTAGCTGAGGCTGGCCTCGAACCCAGATCCTCCGGTCTCAGCCTCCCAAATGCTGAGATTACAAGCATGCACCACCATGCCTGGCTTAGTGAGACCTTGTTACTAAATAAAAAAGGCTGAGGGTATGGGTTAAAGAAGGAATGCCAACCAGCCGGGCGTGGTGGTGCATGCTTGTAATCCCGGCATTTGGGAGGCTGAGACCAGAGAATCCCGGTTCTCTGCCAGCCTCAGCTGCTTAGGCTCTCCACAACTTAGTGAGACCCTGTTTCAAAATAAAGAATAAAAAATAGGGCTGGGGTATAGCTCAGAGGTAGGATGCCCCTGAGTTCAAGTCCCAGTACCGCAAAAAAGAAGGAATGCCCTGAGCTGGTGCACCCATGCTGACCACTGGGAATTCATTCATAACTGGAGGCTGCTTCTTTGGGTCTGACTTCAGCAGAATCCTGCTGTGTCTAGGTGGGAGTTTTGGGGGTTTTTTTGTTTGTTTGTTTGTTTTTTAAGTTTCAGATGTTTATTAATCAGTGTGATAAACTCCAACAAATCAACATGATTTCATGCATTTAAAGGTGTATTTCCTGGCTAAGTGGAAAATTGTGCAATGGTGTCAGAAAGACCTTCATTCTAAGCACCTTTATAGTGAAACACCTCATTTAGAAGTCTGGACCTCCTGTCTTCAGTTTGCTGTAATCCACATTCACTGAGTAGAGCTTGTATCGCTCACGGGGGCCCGGTTTGTAATCCACGTTCACTTGTATGGATCACGGGGCCCCGTTTGTTCCAGGGCTCTGGGCTATTCTTCCTGTCCCAACTGACATCTGGATGGAACAATGTCAGACGCAACCTGTGCAGTGCCGCTCCTGTGCCTCCTGCTCCAGTAAACACAAAGAGGGCATCGAGCTTGGATGCTTCTTGGCCTGACCTAGGGTCTGATGGAGCTTGCTTGCAGCAGAGGCCTGGGGCCCAAAAAACGATTTCAAAAAATCCACCAGGAAGCCGGACGTGGTGGCGCACGCTTGTAATCCCAGCATTCGGGAGGCTGAGACCGGAGGATCTGGGTTCGAGGCCAGCCTCAGCTACCTAGTGAGGCACTCCGCAGCTTAGTGAGACTCGGTTTCAAAATAAAGAATAAAAAAATAGGGCTGGGGGTATAGCTCGGAGGTAGAATGCCCCTGAGTTCAATCCCCAGTACCACACAAAAAAAAAAAAAATCCACCAGGCCTGAGACTAAACAGCCTCTGCACAAGCCGGGTGTGGTGGTGCACGCCTGTAATCCCTGAGAGGCTGAGACAGGAGAATGGCAGGTTCAAGGACAGCCTCAGCAAGTAATGAGATTCTCATCAACCTAGCGAGACCCTGTTTCCAAATAAGAAATAAACTCGGGTTGGGAGTATAGCTGGAAGGTAGAATGTCTCTGGGTACCAGGTCATGGTGGCACATGCTTGTAATCCCAGCATTTGGGAGGCTGAGACTGGAGGATCCAGGTTCGAGGCCAGCCTCAGCTACCTAGTGAGGCCCTCCGCAACTTAGTGAGACCCTGTTTCAAAATAAAGAATAACACATGGGGCTGGGAGTGTAGCTCAGAGGTAGAATGCCCCTGAGAAAGCTCACATGGGAATGCCATAGGTTGATTTCGAGAGGGAAAGGCCTGGCGGGGAGGAGAAGGTGCTCCGGGGGCAAGCTCTGGGAATGGCCTTTCCCAGGATGGAAAGGTGGCCTGGGCCATGGGGAATGGAGAGGTCCAGGCGGCCCAGGCAGCGGCCACACTCCAAGACGGGTCTGCAGCAGTGGCCGTCAGGGTCTGGGAGAGCGGCCTTGGGCTGGGCTTCATAGTCCATCTAGACGCCTGCTTGCTTGCTTTCATCATCATCATCGTCATTATTATCAT
This sequence comes from Graphiurus murinus, assembly GCA_004027655.1. Taxonomy (NCBI): domain Eukaryota; kingdom Metazoa; phylum Chordata; class Mammalia; order Rodentia; family Gliridae; genus Graphiurus; species Graphiurus murinus. Next base: position 26,133 of record PVLC010015543.1, read on the forward strand.
TATCATTATTATTATTAATTATTATTTGGCAGTACTAGGGATTGAGCCCAGGGGCATTCTACCTCCAATCTACAGCTACAGCCCTATTTTTTATTCTTTTTTTTGCAGAACTGAGGATTGAACCCAGGGGCATTCTACCTCCAGGCTACACCCCAGCCCTATTTTTTATTCTTTATTTTGAAACAGGGTCTCACTAAGTTGCAGAGGGCCTAAGTAGCTGAGGCTGGCCACGAACCCGGATCCTCCAGTCTCAGCCTCCCTAGTACTGGGATTACAAGTGTGCACCACCACACCTGATTTATTCTTTATTTTGAAACAGGGTCTCACTAAGTTGCACAGGGCCTCACTAAGTAGCTGAGGCTGGCCACAAACCCGGATCCTCCAGTCTCAGCCTCCCAACTACTGGAATTACAAGCGTGTGCCACCATGCCCGGCTTGGACGCCTTCTTTGTCCGCATGACGTTGGGGCTGACTCTGTGCCTTTCGTACATTGCACCTTGCGACCCTGCATTGTTTCTCGGTCCCCCTTCCCACAGGGAGAGTGTCAAAGTGAGCAGAGGCTGTGCAGGTGAAGCCTCTCGGCCCAGCCCCTTGGCCACACCGTGGCAGACGGCCCTGCCCTCTGTCCTTACCCGAGTGAGTCAAGTCTCCCGTTTTTCTCACCTTTGGGTGTTGGGGCTAGACTGGCCTGCTGGAGAGGATTTGTCCTCAACACTCTCCACGAGATGACCAACCTAACACTAGTGAGGTTGCAGTTGGCCTGCGGAGTGTGTGGAGCAGAGGGGAGGAGCAGGCCCCAGGTCCAGCCGGGACAGTGGACCTACTCGCCCGCCCACATGGTCACGGGCAGGAGCTTTACTGTGTGTCAGAGCAAACAAAATGAGATTGTCCTTGGCTGCACCGTTCAGTTCTGATTATCCACACTGAAAGAGGAAACCTGTGCGCGCTAACAAGGAGTACATAAATAATCCAAAAGATCAGACATCTGGCCAGGCATGGTGGTGCACACCTGTAATCCCAGTATTTGGGAGACTGAGACAGGAGGATCGCAGGTTCGAGTCCAGCCTTGGCAACTTAGTGAAACTCTCAGCAACCTAGCAAGACCCCACTTCAAAAAAATAAAAAAGGGCTGGAGGTGTAGCTCAAAAGTAGATTGCCTCTGGGGTCAATTTTTTGGTCCCACCAAAAAATAAATAAATAAGTAAATTAAACAAACAAACAAGTATGTTTCAGGCAGACAGTGTAGCTGGAAGGTTTTCCTGGAGTGAGCTTCTGCCAGTCGTCCACCCAGGTGACCGAAAGCTGAAAGGTGACCACACTGGGGTTGTGTATATCCACCCCTTCCCGAGCCCGTGTGATACTGCAGTGTGACATTTGCGTGATTTATTCCTTCAGTTCTCAAGCAATCCCTGGGAAGTAGTCAGCATTACTGCTGCCATCTCTCCTATGGTTAAGAAAATTCCTCCAGATCACAGGGCAGGGGTGAGCAGGACAGCATATTCAGATCCTTCGCTTACTGTTCATGAGAGGATGTTTCCTTGGGCGTCCCGGGGAAACACCATCAGTGCCTTCAGCGAGCTGGTGTGAGCAGCAGCTAGAACCTTGGACAACGAGGCGGGGCGTGATGTGCGCCCTGTAATCACAGCGATTGGGAGGCTGAGACAGGAGGATCGCAGGTTGGAAGACAGCTTCAGCAACTTAACGAGACCCTGCCCCTCCTCCCCCAAAGAAAGGGCTGGGAGTGTAGCTCGGAGGTAGAACGCTCCTGGATTCAATCCCTAGTACCACACACACACACACACACACACACACACACACACACACACACACACACACACCCTAGGCAACAAGTTGAAATTGTGTGGCCAGGTCTCACTGATTCAACGTGAGGACAGGAATACGGCCAGCTACGATAGGGGAGGGGGGGTTGGAAGGGGCCAAGGAGAAGCGGCTGGAATCGCCTGCTGGAGCTTGGTTTTGCTGCGGAGCTGGAGAGGGAAGCCAGGGCCTCCTGCATGCTAGGCAAGCGCTCTACGGGAGCCACACCACCAGCACTCACTCTGGTTTTTAAGGGCTAAACCAAAGTCTTCAGGAAGCTGCTTAAGGAATTGTGTTTTATGCACAGGAGCTCCCCGTGGAAACGAAATCATTCTTCTTCCTTTATTCCCCCCCCCAACCCTTTGGTACTGGGGATTGAACCCAGGGGCATTCTACCTCCAAGTTATATACCCTCAGCCCTTTTTATTTTTTATTTTGAAATCAGGTCTCACTAAGTTGCTGAGGGTCTTGCTAAATTGCAGAGACCGCTCTCTCAGACCTGTGTTCCTCCTGTCCCAGCCTCCCAAGTACTGGGATTACAGGTGTGTGCCGACACACCCGGCTTAAATAGTAGTTCTTTTTTATTTTATTTTTCTAAATCCTGCCCCACGAATAGAAAGCTGAAAACAAGTGCATAGGGCTTCTTCTCGCCCTCAAGATTACGGTCAGACAGCGGAGGGAAGGGCTGGCGGCGCTCCAGCGCTCCAGCGCTCCAGCGGGAGCTCGGGGAGCAGCTTGCGGCAGGTGCATGGACTCAGGTCCTCGGCTCTCTCTATAGGTTGCCGCGCACGAGCACACCGAAAACTGATTACAAACTAGTGTGTACGTCTGTTTCTACAATAGGACACTTTGAGAATGCACTCAGAAAGCAAAAATTAAAACTCGAAGTTTAAATAAGTGATCACGTATGCGGAGGGAGGGAGGGAGGGAAGGAAGGAAGGAAGGGGAAAGAGAAGGAAGAATAGGAAGGAGAAAGGAAAATGGAAAGACAGAGAAAGAGACAGGAGGAGAGAAGGAGGTACCGAGCCTGACCAAGGGCCTCTCAAGAAACCCCAATGGCTTCTGCCCAGCCCCAGCCCCAGCCCCGCATACTTGTTACTGGGCTCAGAATATGCATGCCCATGATCTCTTTGCTTTCTCTTCTCCCGGCACGGACTACCAACCACCAGAGTGTCTCTGCTGAGCGACTTTATCATTTGCTGTATTTAATGCTTTCCCAAGAAGGCAGAGACCCCCTCTCTTTAACCTTGGGTATTTAACAAAGATTTCTACAGTGGGCGGATCGCTCTAGTTTCCGTGGACCCCTGATTTCCATTTCAGAGGCTGATGTTTTCCAGCCTTTCTGCCTCCGTTGAGTCAGCATGTCACCCCTCCTGGGAAGCCCAGAAGGCATCCCCCCCCGCAGGGCCCCCGCCGGGTGGGCTGGGGGCTTGTTTTCGTGTTGGGTGTCGTGGCGTGTTGCGTGTGCCTGCTCTCAGTGGCTGTCAGGTGCGCTAGCAGACACTGCAGCCCGCGCGGAAATCATAGTGTGTTTGTTTTCACTGTCTTCCAGTGTCATCTTGCATTACAACATATAAGAAGACTCCACCTCCAGTCCCACCCAGAACTACCACGAAACCTTTCATTTCTATCACAGCCCAGAGCAGCACAGAGTCTGCGCAGGATGCCTACATGGACGGCCAGGGCCAACGAGGGGACATCGTCAGCCAGTCGGGACTCAGCAACTCCACGGAAAGCCTGGACAGTATGAAGGCCCTGACCGCCGCCATCGAGGCTGCCAACGCCCAGATCCATGGCCCTGCCAGTCAGCACATGAGCAATAACAGTGCCACCGTCACCACCGCCACCACCATAGCCACCGTCACCACCGAGGACAGGAAGAAGGACTTCAAGAAGAACCGATGCCTGTCAATCGGGATACAGGTAACGGCCTCCCGGGCTCTTTGCCCTGGAAACCCACAACGGAGAAACAGCGCTGCTTTTTCCCCAGAGGTTGACTATTTTGCTGTGTGTGTGTGTGTGTGTGTGTGTGTGTGTGTGTGTGTGTGTGTGTGTGTGTGTTTTCCTGGGGATTAAACCCAGGGGATTCTACCTCCAGACTATGAGCTATATCTCCAGCCCCTTTTAATTTTTATTTTGAAACAAACAAGGTCTTACTAGGGTGCTGAGAATCTCAATACATTGCTGAGGTTGTCCTTGAGCCTGTGGTTCCCCCGTCTCAGCCTCCCAAGTACTAGGATTATAGGCATGCACCACCATGCTCAACCTATTTTGCCATTTGTGATAATAGAATTTATATGTACAGTCAAGATTGCCAATTATTGCCTTCAGATTCCCTAGGTTGTTAAATGTGATCAGAATTATGAAGTCATTTTGTTGGTGGATATTCTTGGCAGCTGTTATTTCTATTCTCTAAATTGAATATGTGAGCTGGGCACAATGGCACAGTTTGTAATCCCAGTGCTTGAGAGGCTGAGGCAGGAGGATCACAGGTTGGAGGCTAGCCTCAGCAACTTGTCGAGACCCTCAGCAACTTAGCCAGATCCTGTTTCAGAATAAAAAATTTGAGCTAGAGGTGGCATGCACCTGTAATCCCAGTACTTAGATACAAGGATCAGAGGTTTGCAGCCAGCCTCAGCAACTTAAGAGAGACCCTGTTTCAAAATAAAAAATAAAAAAGGCTGGGGATATAGTTCAGAGGTAAAATGCCCCTGGGTTCAATCCCCAGTACTAGGTGATAGATGATTAGATAGATAGATAGATAGATAGATAGATAGATAGATAGATAGATAGATAAATGGATGGATAAATTGAAAGTGTGACTCAAACTGTAGGCTAATTCAGGGAACATGAACACAAACATAAAGTGTCCTTAGTTCCTAAGGGACGATATGGATTCTCAAAAAAGGGAGTGGACACCCGAGAGTCCCGGGGTCATAGATTGCATAAAGGTATCCCAGCTTACTGGATTGCCATATGGGAACAGAACATGGCTGGCTTCTCACAGATGTGGGCGTGCGAGAGCCCGGAGCCCCGTGAGGGACAGATGGGCACCGGCTTCATCTGACTGGTGGCGACTGAACCATGAGTTTCATCAGAATGGCAGACAGCCCGCAGGCTTCCTGCCTCGTTTTGTACACCTGCCTAAGCTTGGGTCACCCTGCACACGTGTCCTTCTAAAGGAGAAGGCTCCTTCCCGTTGTGCCTGTTCTGTATCGTTCTGCAGGTGCCTAAATAACCACCCCCCAACTCGGGTCCTGGCCACACGGCGCTGACTCAAGGCGTGTCCAAAAGCCAGGCGCCGAGCACGTTGTCACAGGACTGATGTATTTTCACAGTCCAGTCTGCAAAATTCACTTTTAAAGGGCAATCAATCCTTCTCTAGTGGCAATGAGTCAAAAACCTCTTTATAGCCGGGTACGGTGGTGCACACTTGTAATGCCAGTATCTGGGAGGCAGAGACAGGAGGATCGCAATTTCAAGAACAGTTCCAGCAAAGAGTGAGACTCTCAGCAACCTAGAAAGACTGTTTCAAAATAAAAATAAAGCCGGGCATGGTGGTACACACTTGTAATCCCAGTATTTGGGAGGCTGAGACCAGAGGATCTAGGTTCACAGCCAGCCTCAGCTACTTAATGAGGCCTTCCACAACTAAGTGAGACTCTGTTTCAAAATAAAGAATAAGCCAATCTGGTGGCACAAGCCTGTAAACCCAGTACTTGGGAGGCTGAGACAGGAGGATTGAAGGTTCGAAGCCAGCCTCAGCAATTTAGTGAGGCTCTCAGCAACCTAGGAAGACCTTCTTTTTCTTTCCAAATAAATAAAATCGAGCTGGGGTGTAGCTTGGAAATAGAATGCCTCTGGGTTCAATCCCCAGGACCACCAAAAAAAAAAAAAAAAAAAAAAAAAAAAAGAATAAAAAATAGAATGGGAGCCGGGCGTGGTGGCGCACATTTGTAATCCCAGCATCCAGGAGACTGAGACCGGAGGATCCAGGTTCGCGGCCAGCCTCAGCTACCTAGTGAGGCACTCTGCAACTTAGTGAGACTCAGTTTCAAAATAAAGAATAAAAAATAGGGCTGGGGGTGTAGCTCGGAGGTAGAATGCCCCTGAGTTCAATCCCCAGTACCACAAAAAAAAAAAAAGAATGGGGTGTATCTTGGAGGTAGAATGTCCCTGGGTTTAATCCCCAGTACCACAAAATAAATAAACAAACAAACAAATAGGGCTGGTGGGTGTAGCTTGGAGATAGAATGACTCTGGGTTTAATCCCCAGTACCAAAAAAAAAAAAAAAAAAAAAGCCTCTGTACCTTCAGGGAACCGTAGCATTGTTGTCAAGTTGCCTACAAGAGCTTGTGGCAGGTGCTTGGCAGTAGTCATCGAAAGCAGCCCCTGCCCACATCTCTCTGGTCCCCCTAGAAGTGAGGCCCTGCCACCATCCCCAGGGCTGGGGGCGTGCGGGGGAGCACAGCATGGCGCTCCGTGCTGTCCTATGACTCTGTCCACATCGGTCTAACCACTTCAGTCTTCCTGAGCTCTGGCTCCTTTGTTTATCCCTTGAAGGATTAGTCTGAAGATTGAGTTTTCTCAAAAACCTAATTCCCATGGGAGGCTAAGACAGGATGATTGCAAGTTCGAGGCCAGCCTCAGAAATTTATTGAGGCCCTCAGCAACTTAATGAGACCTTGTTTCAACATAAAAAATAAAAAGGACACTGGGGAGCGGGGCGTGGTGGTGCAGGATTGTAATCCCAGCATTTGGGAGGCTGAGACAGGAGGATCACAGATTTGCAGCCAGCTTTCCTCAACTTGGTGAGACCCTGTTTCAAAAATAAAATAAAATAAGACTAGGGGTGTAGCTCAGAGGTACAATGCCCTCAGTTCCATCCCCAGTACCACAAAAACAAAACAAAACAAAACTAATCCTAGCTTCCTATGGGTCCCAAGTTGCAGTTTGGAATGTTGAAAATATTCTGGAGATGGAAGGGTGGTGTTGTACAACAATGTGAAAGTGCTTAATGTCTCTGAAGAGTACACTCGAAAGAGCATAAAAGCTGGGTGTAGTGTTGCATCCCTGTAATTCTAGCGTTTGGGAGCCTGAGACAGAAGGGTTGCAGGTTTGAGGCTAGCCTCAGCAACTTAGCGAGACCCAGTTTCAAAACAAAAAATAAAAAGGGCTGGGGGTGTAGCTCAGAGGTGAATGCCCCTGAGTTTAATCCCCAGTATCCAAAATAAAAAAGTATAAAAATGGTTAAAATGGTAAATTTCATGTTATGTAGACTTTGCTATAATAATGATATAATGATAATTTTAAAAAATCTATTTTCCTATCTGGTACTGAAGAATGTTAACTTGCTTCTACTTCCTAAGTATTTATTTTTTCTTTCTTTATTTTATACTGCTTTCGGTAACACATTTCAATTGTTCCAGATTCAAACCTTTTTTTTTTTTTTTTTGCGGTACTGGGGGTTGAACTCAGGGGCATTCTACCTCCGAGGTATACCCCCAGCCCTATTTTTTATTCTTTTATTTTGAAACCGAGTCTCACTAAGTTTCGGAGAGCCTCACTAGGTAGCTGAGGCTGGCCTCGAAGCCGGATCCTCCAGTCTCAGCCTCCCGAATGCTGGGATTACAAGCATGCGCCACCACACCCGGCTCAAACCTTATTTTTAACAAGTACAGTGACAAGCTTCATTCCATCCCTGTTTAATGGACAGTCTAAAGAAGTCAGAAGAGTCAGTATTCATACCTTTAAATGTGTCATATTTATTAAAGCAGGTAGTTTTTATTTAGCCTCCCCCCCTTTTTATTGTGGTAGTGGGGATGGAACACAGGGGCATTCTATTTCCAAGTTAAATCCCTATCCCTTTTTTTATCTTTTATTTTATTTTATTTATTTATTTATTTATTTATTTTATTTGTACTGAGGATTGAACCCAGAGGCATTCTACCTCCGAGCTATATCCCCAGCCCTATTTTTTAATTCTTTATTTTGAAACAGAGTCTCACTAAGTTGCAGAGGGCCTCACTAAGTAGCTGAGGCTGGCTGCAAACCTTTGATCCTCCTGTCTCAGCCTCCCAAGTACTGGGATTACAGGCATGTGCCACCATGCCTGGCTTATTTAGCCCCTTTTTTATCCAGATGTTAGTGTCTGTCTAACACTATTCTACACTTTGTCTTTTTTTCACTTCTCAATATGTTTTGAGGATATTTGTCAATCTTACTTTTTTTTTTTTTTTAAACCCCATACTGGGTATTGAACTCAGGGCCTTGTAAGCCCTCTACCACTAAACTATACTCCCAGCCCTTTCCTTTCCATTTATTTATTTATTTATTTATTTATTTATTTATTTATTTATTTATTTATTTATTGGTACTGGGGATTCTACCTCCAGAGGCATTCTACCTCCAAGTTACACCCCCAGACCGATTTTATTTCTTATTTGGAAACAGGGTCTCACTAGGTTGCTGAGAGCCCCAGTAAATTGCTGAGGCTGTCCTCGAACCTACAATCCTCCTGTCTCAGCCTCCCAAGTACAAGGATTACAAGCATGCACCACCACACCCAGCTCCTTTTATTTTATTTTAAAGTTTCCGTATACTTAATCACCTCCCAAGCTGAACAGTTTATCTCCTACTTCCCAAATAATTCCTACTTAGAATGAGGCATTCATATATATAAAATCCAACTTGTAATATTATTTTCACCCAGCAAGATGGAGCAACTCTAAAATCCACATATAATATTAGGGAGAAAAGCTTTTGCTTCAGAAATTATCCCACTTTTTAAATAATTAGGTATTGTAGTAAGCAGAAGAAACTGCTCTGGCTCTTCCTCTAATCACCATGAACCACTATATAGTAACTTATATAAGTTATATAATATAATATAATATAATATGTACTATAATACTATATAGTAACTTATATAAGTTATCAGTAGAATACTGATACTTTATCTGAGTGTACTAGTCAGCTTTCCATTACTGTAACAAAATACCTGAGAGAATACTTAGGAGAGAAAGGTTTACTTTGGCTCACAGTTTGGGAAGTTTCAGCCCACGGTGGGTTGGTCTCATTGCTGATAGAGAGTCTGTGATGGACAAGCTGCGTACCCCATGGTGGCCAGATAGAGAAAGAGGAGGAAGAGGGGTCGGGATCCAGACTATAGCAATGAGTGTCTCACTTAACCCCTGCTGCCACTCTCTGGCCTAAGCATTATCATGGTCTGTTCCTTCCTTGAAGATGCGCAAGTGGAGGTTGATAGTGTATCTAGATATCTAATGTGACCACTGATACTGATTCTTTGGTGCGGAATAGTAGGCAAACAAAAATTCAACATGCAAAATATTCAATGAATTTTCTTATACAGAAATCTGATCTAAATACTAGTCCCCAAAACATGTAACACCAGAATGCTGGGCTCCCCCACCCTTTATCTCTTTAGAGATTTAAACCTCTTCTGATACTTTTAATTTAATACAAAACTAATAGCAAATATTACAGCCATTCACTCTATAACCTGCGTGAACTTAGACCAATCACTTAATATCTCTGTTTACCTCAGTTTCCTCATCTGGTAAATGACAATATTAATAGTTTTTATTTCATTCTGTACTTCATAGGGTGTAGTGAAAATTGAGTGAGCAGACTCTAAACACAGGGTGTGGCACAGTAAGGACATAACAAATAGTAGATTTGATTGCTGTTATTAATATTATCCTCTTTAACAAACACATTAGCCAAATATACTTTAATCTTATCACCTGCCATAGATGTGTTCTCAAAGTTTTAGGAGATTTAATTGCCCTGCGTTTCTTTTTTTAAAATTAATTAATTAATTAATTAATTAATTTATTTATTTATTTATTTATTTTGTGGTACTGGGGATTGAACTCAGGGGCATTCAACCTCTGAGCTATACCCCCCAGTCCTATTTTTTATTCTTTATTTTGAAACAGGGTCTCCCTAAGTTGCGGAGTGCCTCACTAGGTAGCTGAGGCTGGCCTCGAACCTGGATCCTCCGGTCTCAGCCTCCCAAATGCTGGGATTACAAGCGTGTGCCACCATGACCAGCTCTGCCGTTTCTTTTTTGTTTGTTTCTGGTGCTGGGGATTAAACCCAAGGCCATTCTACCTCTGAGATATACCCCCAGTCTTATTTTATTTTTATATTTATTTATTTATTTTTGCGGTACTGGGGATGGAACCTGGGGGCATTCTATCTCCGAGCTACAGCCCCAGCCCTATTTTTTTATTCTTTACTTTGAAACAGGGTCTCACTAAGTTACGGAGGGTCTTGCTAAGCAGCTGAGGCTGGCCGTGAACCTGGATCCTCCAGTCTCAGCCTCCCAAAACCTAGGATAACAAGCATGCACCACCACACCCGGCTTATTTTATTTTTTATTTGGAAAAAGAGTCTTGCTAAGTTGTTGAGAGTTTCACCAAGTTGCTGCGGCTGGCTTTGAACCTATGATCATCCTGTCTCAGCCTCCCAAGTACTGGGATTACAGGTGTGCACCACCACACTCTGCTTCTTGAAAGTGACTTAACTACAGATGAGTTTCACATGCAAGCTTTGGATCCTAACTCTTCCATGTCCAGAGGTTACATGGTGACTTCTATCATTATCTAATTCATGTTGCAAAGCAAGACTAACCCAGCTTTAAACTTAATCCTTCCTATTATGCAAAACGCAATTTGTTTAGCCAGGTGTGGTGGCACAAGCAAGCAATCCCACTATTTTGAAGGCTGAGACAAGAGGATTACAGGTTCAAGGCCAGCCTCAGCAATTTAGTAAGGCCCTCAGCAACTTAGTGAGACTCTGTTTCAAATTTTAAAAAATAAATAAAAAATGGGTTGGGAATATAGCTAGAGGTAGAATGTCCCTGGGTTTAATCTACAGTCCCACCACCACCAAAACAAACAAACAAACAAACAAACAAAAATGCTTTATCATTCTTTGAATTAAAAATCAAAGTAAAGGCTATTTGAAATGCACTCCCAAGATTTCTTTTTTTCTTTTTTTTTTTTTTTTTTTTGCGGTACTGGGGATTGAACTCAGGGGCATTCTACCTCCGAGCTATACCCCCAGCCCTATTTTTTATTCTTTATTTTGAAACCGAGTCTCACTAAGTTGTGGAGTGCCTCACTAGGTAGCTGAGGCTGGCCTCGAACCCGGATCCTCCGGTCTCAGCCTCCCGAATGCTGGGATTACAAG